>PPHD01029573.1:0-10575 GCA_002909625.1 Bambusicola thoracicus
GGCAGAGGTTTATTTCCACTCACATTACTGTTAGTGCACCCACTGTCTAACAGCAAGGGTTCCACAAAATCCTTCCAGATTTCTGTGTTACAAATATGGCTCTCTGATTTGAAACGTTACGGGTGTCTGCTGTGCAAGAGGGAGTCAGAGAGATCAAACACAGTGAAGGCTGTAGTTGTGCTCCACTCCTGCAGCTCCTCCAATACCAGTAGAACGCAGCTCCAGAACAGCTTCTCAATTCAACATGTTTTCTAAATTGAGTCTCCTCCGTGGTTCATCCTGAAGTTATATTCTTGAGAAATAGTTCTTCTCCCAAGCAGTAAATCGGAACTGACAGGATTACTCAAGTAACTATCCATAAAACTAAAGATTTGTGCATCTGTTACACAGTGAGAACATGAATACACATAGATGTGGTGCAAACTGTTTTGGTGGAAGGGAGGTCTGTTACTCTTTCCATCTTCAGATCAAGTTCTTGATCTAACGTGAGTGCAGCATACAGTGGGAGCTGTGTGTCAATGAAGCTATTGTGCTGACTGGGATTAACTTTAAAAAGAACAGGTTTTTTAATAGCCATTGAGGATACAATGGAAAAAACATGTAAATGTATATATATATAAGGGTCTGAAATTATGTTTTCCAGATAGTTCCAGGAAATAGGATAACCCCAATACTTCTGGACTATGCACAGATTTTTAAATTACTTTGAATTGTAAAGATTATTATGCTCAGACATGCATGAGTTTAAAGATATAAAAAAATGTAATAGCCCTCATGTTACTTATAGGACAAAAGGCTTTTTTTTGTCATTATTTACTTAAAAAAAAAATAGCTTAAATAAACTTCATTAACAGTTTTCCATGGCCTATTGCTTTCAGTGCACACTCATCTACAAAACCGATGCTGAATACTATACATCTAAATCTCAAACAGCTTATTGGTACCACTAAGCCAATCTATTCTGATTGCTTTCACAAAACAACATAACATCTGTTCCTTACTCTTTTCTGAAAACCCGCATATACTCTAACTGAACCGCAGCGATCTTCTTACAAATTCATACAAATACATTCTCTACCTGATCAATCATAAGAACCCCAATACTGCACCATCCCTGAATGAAAAGCTAAAATCCACAGGTTTGACTTGGAAGAACACATTCAGGTAGCACAACCCAGAGATGGAGAGATGCATTTATTTAAGCTTCAAGTGCACTGAAAAGAGACCATATTCCCTGAAAAGAAGCGTCTGCTTTGCATTTCTTAAGCATTTGTCTTAAACAAATATTTCAGGACACATCTATAAACCCTGTGCTGACAGCACGTGGGCGACAGTTGCCGAAGGAGGATTATTTGCAATTCCAGTCATTAGAAATTGCAGGCGTGACATTTTGCTGCTCTGTTCCACGATTGTGCAGTCACGCACAGGATGCTTAAATACCCTGCAGAAATATCCACAGATGAATGCTGCTCTCAGTTAAACGCACCTGGTCTCTTTTGGTTTGTGCAAAAAGGCTTTTAATTCAGCAGTCAGAAATTACCATCCTGCACCAAAGTCTCACTGTCAGCTAGAAAGAGCTGAACATCTCCTGCCTGTACCTTCCGCTTCCAGTCTTACCAACTCCAGCACAGTTTCTTCCTCCCTCAGTTTGCAGACAGGTATTTTGCACAGACATTACAAAACATGCGCGGCAACGAACTGCTACCACACTTGACCATGAAACAACGGCCAATTGGCCCACACATGGGAGCTTCTGAATTGGACCACTGATCTGGAGCATGGGCTCCAGCCGCAGCTTACCTCACGCTCACACTTTCTGTGATTCAAGTGGGGCATAAGCGTGTCTGTTCACACTCAAAGCAGGTGGCTGTGAGCAAGGTGCCATTCAGCACGGGTCAAAGCTGTGCATGAGAAGTCACAGCTGCCTCCACCTCACCTCTACAGGAGCAGGAACCAAGCACGCTGGGGGCTGCTCCCTACCTAGGGGATCTGCACCCCCCATCTCTTCTTGCTCACCTATGCCCATCAGCTGGCTTCAATGGAAGGAGTTGTAGCCTCGGCCCTGTGACTTCACTCTGCCCTTACAGGCTGCAAGGTGCAGGAGGTCCACTTCCAAGATGGCTGTGTACAGTACAGTACTTACCAAAACACAGCCTTGGGGTCACAATCCCACTGCTTTATTTACGATGTCCTGTACTGCGGTTGTAAATCATGCATTTAGTTAACAAAGCCAAAGAAATATTGAGAATTTAGAAAAAAGTTTATACTTCTGCACTCATTCCATCTTTAAAATCTTCCACAGCAATGACCATGACACAGACCCAGCTTTACTTCATGTAAAATAGTTTGCTGGAACACGATACTATCGAACTGACATCTTTACTCCAGCTTAACATTAATAGCTTCAAAAATAAAACTCCAAAGTGAAATTGCTCTGCATTACTTGGCACCTGTGGTGAATTAAAAAGCTTCAACTTTCAAAGCATTCTTTGTGTTCACATAGGAAATGCCAGAGAACAAACCTTCCATATTAACCAGCAGTGAGCCCAGATGAACATCTCCTGCACAGGATGCACACCTCCTTTTTCACTCCAGTTTGGCTCTTCCTCTGTGTACATGCCTGCCTGCATGCATGCATGTTGGATTCAGCCCTCTGAAACCACATCATTCTTATTGCTCTGTGTCTGGAGTGAATCCAACCCGGATCCACGGAGCTACTTTCTCTGTTCAGTTTTAAAAAATTAAAATACAGAGCACTACTCTGCCTGATCCTCTGTAAACAACTCTCAGAAGAACCACTGGTAATATTTTGCCTTCAACTCAAATGCCTATTTTTCATGCCTGTTTGCCCACCTATATAAATAAATTACGCTTTCTAGTCATATGTTATTGTGAAATTACTAGTTCATCAATAATACATGCCCTAAGAACAGCCTTAACACTGAAATCCCACTTGGCCCTGCACAGTTTCTCACAATGATCAAAAAAATCAAACAACTCAAGAGTGTATAAGAACAGGGAGAGCCCACACTACGAATACCACCATAAACACTCCTAGGATTTGTGGCGTCTGAGCACTTTTGGAGTCAACAGCAATTTGGAACCTTTTCTGAATGTTTAATTGCTTTTTGAGCTTTTATAAATAGAAAGAAGGAAGAGAGAATAAGGGGATGTGTCCAAGAAATGCTAGAATGATTCAGAAAAAGCAATAAATCCAGTTTATAAAGTAGAAATTGTCAAATGTAAAGAAAAAAAATTAGGATGCACTGGGACTAGAAAATATTGGCACTAAAGAAGTGATCTGAGAAAATATAAAGCTGGACAATCATTTAGTGAAAACTCACTCCCCATTCTATAAAAAGAAGAGCATCAAGTTAAAAGATAATAGCTCTGAGGTTTAACAAACAGCTCTACAGCCTTGCTGAGGTCTGGACAATAGCAAATACAGAGAGCAATGAGGAACAGGTTAGACGAATACACATGTGCAGTGCAGAGCAGGGGAAGCCCTGGCTTGATCATTAGCTATGGTATGTTAATGACTAAAAGAAATGGGTTCGAAAACTGATCAGTCTGACAGCAACAAGAAAAGTATTACCAGCACATTCATCAGTACAAAGCCAGTGAAATCTGAATTTAAAATTTGGTTCCTTAGAATTTGACCAAGAAGCCTAGATCTCCAAAACATGTTTTGATCATAATGAATCACTGTAATAAATGATGAATTACCATGGATGGTATGTTTGTTTAAAAACCATACACCCACATAAACTGAAAACATTTACCCAGAAGTTCCTAGATGCAGTAAGCTCTAAGACATACTCAACCTTTAATATTTCTTGCACCTTACTGCCACTGCCTGAGGGATGTCAGAGATATACTCAGTGAAGGCAAGAGGCAGCGAACCAGCTGTCCTCCAGCCTGCAAGGGTAGAACAGTGCCACACGTTGGTATACTCACAGCAAAGGGTGTCTACAGTGGTATAGGTGCACCAAAATACTAACACTGAAAACAGATTTCCATTTTACTTACTAAACTTTCCATCTTTTACCCTTTTGTTAACCTTTTCTGGCAAATATCATCAGTAAGATCAACAATCACAGCTGCAAAATAGGAAGAGATTGATCTGACATACTTTCAAGAAAGGATAAAAAAAACCCACCAGCCTATGAAAGGTAAGCCCATAAAGATATGCTTCCAGAGTCTCTTTCTGGCTTGTTCTGATACAGTGCTGGATTTAGGCTTTAAACACTCCTTAGTTCTCATTCAGAGTCTTGCATAAGTAAAGCACCAGACCCTGACTAATTAAATGAGTTCAGCATTAAGAGTACTGAGAGTCTCTTGGTGGAACCAGGTTAAGGCTAGACTTTCACACTTGATCTTAAAAACTAGGTAATGATAAATCTTGGCATATCCGAAGGACAAAGAAATGACTGCTTTTACAATAATAGATGGCTTGAACCAGCACAAAAATAGCAGCTACGGGATACACAAAGCCTACTTGAGGTTAACAAGAAGTCATGCTTTTCTCAGCTCAAATTCTAGCACACACTGAAACCTCAAAACATCACCAAATCCATTTATGGAAAGCCTGATAAGATAAATGCTGCTAACCTGAAAAATCAATAAAAATAAATGAGAGCTGTGCCAGAAAGAGCTAGTTTACCTTGAACATACAACCAAAAGAATTTCTACAATAAGAAACTGAACCAGCTGCCTCAGTCCTGCATCATTACACAGCTCTTTTTGTGAGTTCATCAATACCTCAAAGGCAGATGAAATGCCAGGTGAGAATGGGGAAACACTTCAGTGGTCAGCTGAATGAGATCCAGCACCATCAGTATTAAATTGCTTGTGTCTCTATTCTGATTTCAAAACCCTTTTCATGATATTATTAATTGAGCTTGTCAGCATGTTGTCTTTTTCAACAAAGATTTAAGTTTTACATTAATGTTTACTGTATCATCACCCACAATTTCCTGAAAATTGTTAAAATCTGCAGAGGTCTCCAATTGGAGCACAGTAAGTTCAGAGTCAGCACAGGGCTCTGAATTCTAGCAGCACTCCCATACTGAGGAGCATCTTGCCATGCAAACAGAAACTGGAAATGCTTTAGAAGAGATGACTGACTCCTTGCTCTGCCTTGATCTTGCTCCTGTCAAGTGTTGTAATGGGCTGCTCAGGGTAGTGGTGGAGTTTCCATTCCAGGAGGTATTTAAGAGATATGTGGACATAGCAATAAGGAATACAGCTTAGTGATGTGACTTAGAAGGTCAGGTTGATGGCTGAATTTGATTATCTTGAAGGTACTTTCCAACCTATATGATTCTACCACTTAAAAAAGTACAGACATTCCCAGTGGGAGTGAGCTTGCAGAAAGGGATTTCAACACAGATAAAAAGTTCTGATATTGTAGACAGGGTGTCAGCATTTTCTGTAACTGAAAAATCATGCAGCAAAAAAAAATTACCCCTTTGGAATACTACCTCAGAAAAAAGGAAGGGCTGTGAAGTGAAAACTGCATAAAACCTTCAGAAAGGAATGGTAATCTGAGTAACTGGTCAGACCTTGGATCCAACTCTAAGGTCCACCTAACAATGTGCAATGAGATTTTGGCATGACCTTTCCTAAAACTCAGGGAACAGCTGTGGAAATCATGGCTACAGTAAAGGGGACAGTCATGTCCTGGACAGCAGGTTTTGCAGAGGTTAGAGGTAGCCCCAAGTTCATTATTAGGAGCTTTCATTTTGGGTTATGGACACCTGTACGGATGTGTAAAATCTGCATAAAGATGCAAATAGTTTAAAGTGTCATTTACAATTTTTTATCCCTTTTCTTTCTGTTTGAATGGGTTGCTCTGGATGTCACCATCACCAGTAGAATAGGAAAAGCTGAATCAGGGATGCTGTTACATGTTGGGCTATAGCTATGTTAAAATGCTAAGAATGAACCAGCTGTCTTTTGATTTTAAATAAAGTAAGCACACTTTTGTAATGAGGCAGCCAAAACAATACTCTCCCTAAAATACGTTAGTAACTACCAAAAACAAAAGCTTACGCAAAATTCACACGAACAAAGCTGTACATCACTGGCTATTCATGCTGTAGCTTTCAAGAATGACTATTTTTATTTTTAACTCGAGTTACTGTTTGCTTAATGAAGATGATTGTTAGCAAATACAGTAACTCTTAATTTTGAGCATTTCTCTATATTTAATCATAGACTCACAGAATGGCTCGGACTGAAAGGCGCCTTAAAGACCTCAAAGACTAGTTCCAATGCCTCTGCTTTGGAAAGGGTTGCCATCCACTAGATCAGGTTCCGCCTTCCAACCAGGCCTTGAATACTTCCAGAGATGGGCATTCACAATATTAAAGGCAATCATTTTCATGGGAAACTGTAGGGTGTTTGCATACAGAAGGAGCTAAACTCGAAAGAGAGAAGGTATTAAGAGAAAAGCTACCATACTGTAGCCAAGACAATGTCCAACAGGCAAGGAGGGCACAGCTCCCTGCTAAAGTCATTAGGCTTTGTGTACAAAGGACACTAAAGCACTCTGCAAGTCAGATCCAACTACCCCACATCTCTGCCCAGAGCCAGTAATCATTTTAAATATGACTTCTAGCCTAGCAAGTAGCATGCATTAACTCTAAATGACACAGGGAAATTTAAGCTGAAAAAACAGCACAGAGAAATTAGAGCTGTCCTAGCATGGTTTTTACTTCAGAGTTTATCTATACTCAGCATAGCCAATATCATTCAGGTGCTATGTTTGCTGACAGCACTGTACAGGAAAAGAAAAGGAACAATTACATCCTGAAATTTTGCTTGTTATTTCACTCAGCGGAAAAGCTGGACTCCAATTAGCAGTTTGGAGGTAAAAGAAGTCATTAGTATTGCACTAGTCATCTACAGGGTAGTGGCACCTACACAGCATTAAAAATTTACCACCATTGGACAGAACATGGCAGCAATTCTCAGCAATAAACTGATATATGCTCCTGAAGAACAGCTCTTTCAAGGTCCAGATAAGCACAGAGATAAGCATAAGCTTTGAATCTTACAGATATACACAAAAAGAAAATAAAAAACTTAGGTAGAGCAGAAACGGGATACAATTCCAGAAAGGAAGGGAAAGCAGGTCATATAAAGCTTTTTCAAAGCAAATACCCAACTGAATTGGGTATATAATCATTGGTGTACTTCTTATTGTGGAGCGTTACACATATCCGCCTTTTGTAAGTACTGCCCAAAGAACAGGGAGAAAAAGATTGTGAAAGAAATGTAGTAAGTACAAAATGATACTGAAATGAGCTTAGCAAAGAACTCTCACTCTGTAGGCCATTTGCTGTCACCTGAGCCTACTTCCCCCCCCCCACATGTGTAATCAAGGCATAAGGATCAAGAGATGTCAATCCCATGAGTTCAACTCATATGAATTCCACAAGATGCAGACACCCATGCAGTTTCATGCTTGCAGCATCACTGCTGTACCTTTCAAGACCAAAACCCAGACCTCCTGCAAATTATCCAAACTGTTAACACAGCTTTTGGCCAGATAATTTACACAGCTGAAAAACAGCCCCCAGGCCCAGAAAGCAAACCACCTTTATTCACACTTAATATATTCTGGAGCTCCTGAGACCATTTCCCACCACATTTTAAATACTTTTCCCCCTTGCAGTTTCTTACCTGAAGAGTTTTGACTTTTCCTAAAACGTTCTCCTGTGACATTGCTTGGATGGCCTGTTCACTCTCTGTTCTCCCATCAGGTATAAAAATACTGTCATGGGAAAAAGCTCGACTGCCCATAGAATAATGGGAAGACCTGGAAAACAGTTAAAAGGTACAGCAATGAATTTACGAGCGTGTCTCTTCATATCATAACTGTGTTGCTGTATAGATTTCCCCTCCCGTCTGTCCTCTATGTGAAAGATTTGAACATTCTCAAAAGAGAGGTACCCAAATCTGTTACCAAAAGGCTGATGATTCCTTCTCATATAATTTCCCTTCTTGGGAGGATGTGAAGTGGGATGTTTTTAATAGAAATGTTGAAAGGTTAAATCACTTTTCCTTAGAAGCCTCAGATCTAAACGTTACTTTTGGGAAACAGAGTAGATGATGATGATGCATACATTACCAGACTGCATACTTAAAAAGCCTGCTTTCATGCTCAGCCAGAAGTTAATAAAAAAGAAAGACAGGAGGTCCAAAGCAAAGGTAGCACTAACACAGGCAGAGGTAACACACCATACTAGTCTACTTTGGAAGAACAACCTTGTCACGCTCATTACTTAACCATTTCTATCACCTTGAGTATAATCACACTGACAATAAAATGTTATTAAACTGATAGGAAGAATATCAGACCATCCCACATGTTTTTTTTTTTTAGCAACAGATAGAGAGAGATGCCCATATGTTACTGTTAAACTTGACACAGTTGCAAAGGTAGGGAGTGCATCAGGGACAACCTGCTTACATGCCTGCTGTAAACCAACGGGAAAGACATTAAACCAAAAGGCTCTTCAAGAAAACTGAGAATTAAAAAAAAAAAAGTTTGTGAGAGTTCCTAAACCTTTCACTTTAATAACTTATTTGCAACTCCACTGAAACCATTTACAGCTTCAACAAACTTACAAACTTTAGGGAAAAAAAAACACCACCACCAAATAACTTTGTTATACCAATCTAACCAACATAACCTTCTAGATGTAGTAGAGAACAATATAAAGAAATAGCAAAAGCAAGGAAGGCAGATCCTTCCAGAGAGAGATGAATAAAAAGGCAAACAAACAAAAATTAAACCCTCACATACTTAAGAAAAACCATATACTCTCCTTTTCTCCCTCTAAAAAATGTGCCAGTAGTTTAATAGCACACAAAATAGTCCTATTCACGTATCATGGAATGTATTCAACTTGTTAATTTGCATTTTGTCCCCTAGAATACAATCATCATTTCTTTAAATAATCATCATAATATTTTCTCACCAAGTAGAAATGCTATAAAAGGTAAAAATAACTCTGATTGTATTATGTAGGGTGATCTGAAAGTAATGCCTCCTATTTATTTCCATGGAAAATACAACTGATACAAAGAGAACAATAACGCTATTTGACAGAGCAAGTTCTCAGCTACAAAATACCATTTTACAACACAGTCACCACCAAAGCTATCTATTTTCACAGCCACAAAAAAGATCCTACATGCCACACTTGTAAAAAATCGGCACCAGTGAAGGTGACCCACTGTCACTACCACCAGTGCTAAAATGCACCACCCACCACCTCACTGTGCTCACATCCACCGTCTGGTCTCCATAAATGTTTGACAAGTACCAATGAATGTCAGTGGGTGCCATTTTTTCCACGTGCAGGAATTCAGTGACACGCCTTTACTTCATATGCACTTCTGTGTCAGACACCATTTTGTCAGAGTGCCCCTCTGCTGCCATCTGTCACGCAGCAACAAAATGTAACTGAGTATTGGTGGGCAGGGGCAACCTCTACTGTCATATCACCAACATCCACCTCTGATGTCACAGACCAAGATAATAAAATAGGAGGCATTACTTGCAGAGCAGCCTTTGCATAAGGTATTTGTGACATTTATAACAAGATTTTTTACGGGTAGCCTGAAAATAATAGGAAAATAGCCTCCCACAACTTCTCTGTTTTTTTATACATAGAATATATCTGTGCTCATGAAATAAATCATCCAAGCTTTTGGGAAGAACTTGCACAGAGCTCACTGTTTCATTCCACCTGGTGCTCAAGCACAGAAAAACTGGAAAGCTATTTTTTTAATCCAAGATTACTATCTGAACAACATGCTTCATTTGAAACAAATCGGCATGCAATCAAGCAAAGAGTTGTTTGATATTCCATAGCATTTTTAGCCATCAAAGAGGGGGAGCACTTAACTGATGCTATATACAATTCTAGATTTTTATTTTTTTTTAAATAGAAACCTCAACTTGATTGCCTTTGGCTGCCAAGGGTAATAAGCCTTATTTTAGAAACCTTCTATTAGAGAAACCATAAAAGTATATTTTTAAACTCTCTTCCAAAAGGGTTTCTGTACTGAATCATCATGACTCAGCCTGTACACAGAGATGTGGTGAAACTGCGTGGCCTTGGAAGACACGACAGAAAGCTACCTTCCTTGGCCATCCAAGAACCACACCACGAACTATAGGTTTCAGAAATGTCCCCTAAATACAGACAAAAATCCCAGCAGGTCTGGCCTGCAAAATGAGGGTTCTGATATGAAGCTCAGAGAAAGCTGTGTTGTTGTTGTTTTTTTTAATTTAACCATTCAGATGAGTTTGAACTAAAAGCTCCAGCATTACATCCAACAAAGGTAATACAAAGTCTATGTACTCACAGACCTCTGCCTGTGACCAAAATCGAGGGGAATATGCAAAATTTGACAAATCAGCCCATGCTAACCACTCCCTCATTTGTATGGTTGAATATGTGAAATGGCAGCAAGTGCAGAAGGCAAGGATAGTGACTTCTGAAATTACAGTTCAAAATTTACCTTTAAGCTGAGACACCTGCTGAAGATGTACAG
>PPHD01029575.1:0-10574 GCA_002909625.1 Bambusicola thoracicus
TGAGAATTTTGTATTTGTTTTTCTAAACTAGAAAACAGTACCGTTTATGGCAGGTAACTTAAAAGATGGTAATTTAAATGTTGAATACTTACCGCAGTACTACAGATAAACTAAAAAACAACCTGTTTTCTAGTTATGTTTGCACTTTTTTTTTAGGCTTATTGCCTCACATACGTAATAATTTTCATGGTCTCTATACTTCTTGGATGCCTGACTTGGGAGTACTGTGATACTTCTCAGGGGCAGGGAAACCAGACATGCTTTAAAATTTTTTAAAATCTTAGTATTGTTTTTTTATGTACTTAATCATCCATTTACTTCTGAATTAAATTTTAAAATGTAATGCTCTGTTCTGGTTTTGAAAGTTATTTCAGTTGGAAACAGAACGTTCCAATGCGTGAAGGACTGTGCTTGTGTATGAGAATACAGCCAGTCATTGCCAGCTTGCTTCTTTTTTCCTCTGGTATTAGTTTCATGCAATCAGAAACAAAGAAATAAAAATAACTCGCAATATTATAATGGTTAGGGTTTTTTTTTTGCAAATGTAATCTAGTAAAATCTATTAAAACACAAAGTATCTCATGTTTAAATAAAAAACAGAATTTTATGATTGCTTAGCCCAGAGATTTACCATGTCTTTTCTTTTCTGTGTTGTTACTTGATTTCTCTAGGACAGATCACCTGTATGTCTTCTTTATCCAGTGGAGTCCAGAGCTATACACAGAAGATACCGGGGAATCTCTTCGAGAGCCTGGATTTATAGTTGTAAAAAAGAAGGAAGAGCCTGAAAATAGTGAAGAATCTACTACTGAAGATGCTGCTAAAGAGTGGGAGGTAAGGAAGAACAGTGTCAAAGACTCTTTAACAGTATTTTAATGATATTCTTATGAAAATAAACATTTTCCCAATAAGAAGTACAAAGTTATGTACTTCTGACTGCTTACTGTAATCATTATTGCTTAATTTATACCATCCTGATGCTTTGCTCTAACATAAGGTCAGGAAACGTTTCACAATTACAAGTCCATTTTGTCTGAAGCAAATCTAGTTAATTAAAACAAACAAACAAAATCCTCACACTTGAATGTGGTTACAGCAGAGAAGGCTTAACATTGATGAAGCAGACTTAATTTTCAGTCTGACGTTTTCTGATTATACGTATTTCTTTCTTATGCATTTGTCTAATAGAGAGTGGTAAGCCTCAAAACAGGGATGAGAAAAGTGAGGAAAATTAATCTATTAATGAAATGTTTCTCCAATAGCTCGGTAAAGAACTTCTCAACTACTGTAACCTTTCAATACATAAATATAATGCATGAATTTTAGTAATATGCTGTAACTGAAGCTGTTTTCAATGAACACATCCCGTGTGAATCTGTGTCCATTGTGTTTCTATGGACACATCTTTACATGTCTGTAGTTGTTTCTTAGTGTACATAAAGTAAAAATGTGCAGTCTTGTGCATTTGAGTGTCAGTCAGAAATTTTGATTCTTGTCAGACTGTTCAAGTATCCCATCAGCAGTGATTGCTTTGAGTCTCAGGACAGCAATTGCAGTATCTGACTGTAAGTTTGGTTTTTATTTTTATTTTTTCCCCATTGGAGAGTACTGAAATTGGACAACTCCAATATATTACTTGTGTTTTATGTAGTGCGAAGAAACTTTAAAAATTGCCATAGCTTTTTTTTTTTTTTAGGTAATAGCTTTTTTGTAGGTAAGTTTTCTTCTTAGCCTCAGAAGTTAGAATGTTAGTAGAATTCTGAATTCAAATGTGTCATTTAGCTGTAACACCAGCCTATGTGGAGGATTTTGCTGCAATATTGACGTTAATACATTGCATGCATATCTGCTGAATGTTGAAATTTTCAGTTATTGTATTGCTCAAGTATTGTTTTTACTAACACATTTTTTTATATTAACTCTAGCTCAAAGCCTTTTTGATGTTTTAAAGCCCAGCTTTTTGGGACACAGGGATCAGACTGGCAACTGACCAATTTTAAGGCACAGTCTCAATGAACTTTTTGATAATAGAATGTTAATAGAAGTACAGAAGCATTTTCAGAGAAAGTAGGGCAAGTTTTTCTTCAGGATTAAACTTTGTAATGTGTTAGGATTTATCTGTGAAGCTGCTAGAGGCAGTCTTCTTCCTAAGTGTGTTAGTTACCATAAAATGAGGTCATTCTTTCAGCATTTATTTAGATCTCCTATGGAAACAATTGTAGGCAGCACTTAAAAAATTACTGTTATTTTCATCTGTGTTGTGTGGAGATTGTCTCAAATGTGGTTCGCATAATCTAATGAGGAAAATGATCAGAGGAAAAAAAAAATTGAAATGTTTGACACTACCAGGTGCTTCAACCTGTTATTTACAAATGAACTGCAATGCTTTTAACATATGTGCTAGAAAGTATCAACAGACAAAATAATGTCTGCAGACAAAATCGTGGCTGCTGTTATGCCCATTATTTCCACTGTTGGGTTTTTTTTCAATTTCAGTCAATGCATTTCCTTTTTATAACCTACCAATCTTTTTCTGTCAGCTCTTGATCCTGGTTTCATCCAAGGTAGCAGGAGAACAGTATCCTTGACACTTTTTAGTAGAACTGAGTTGTTTTTTTGTGGGCATTGACTTGAAAAATAGATTGCCTTCTTCAGAACACATGGTAGGAAAGCTTGGGGTAGAAAGAAAATGAAAAATAAAAGCTTTATGTACAAATCTATGACAAAGCACTATTGATTTTTTTTCTGAAAGGGGAAGCTAGTGGAGTAGTCTTCTTTCTTCTAAAGGTAATATCTCTGCTATTGTTGCGTGATACTCCTGAAGTGGAGACAAAGTGAAGAGGATTAATGGTTAACCAAGATGTTTGTAGTGTTGCTCTGAGACAGTCATGATTGTTTGTCTGATAGTCCTGTATTGACACATCCAGGTACAGCTTTTTTATTAAGAGACTTAAAGGAATTATTGTGATTTATTTTTGTTTGTTCAGAAAAAGAATGAAAAAAGCAAAGCGAAGACCAGTAAGATAAATAACATGTAGAAATATGTGCTTTCTTCTATGGTCTGTATGGTTTATTTCCTACGAGCCTTCACCATGAAGTAAGTTAGTGGGTACAATATCTGCTGACGTACTGGCAAGAAGATCAAGACTTCTGCTGTCAGAGAAACACTACTTTTATCAAATATGAAATATTAAAAAGTTAAAAATTTCAGAAAAAAAAACCTGTGCTCTTAAGTTTTAGGTTCTTTGAGGTATTATCCTCAAATCTTCCTTTATTGTGTGTTCAAATGAATTTGCAACATTCATCAGGGAAGAGGATGTTTGGTTGTTCTGGTGAGTTTTGTTGCAATCTGTAGTGAGTTGGTTGGGGTTTTAAGACTTTCCTACATGAAAAAGCAGTATTTTGAAGTTCAGTAGAGGAAGGGAAAAAATGGAAAACATGCGTGTATGCAAAATGTTTTGTTTTTTTACCATATTAAGGGTGTAGTACAGAGTTGTTTATGTTCCACTGTACTTGTGCACACATGAAGATGAATCTTGCAAAACCTGCTAATAAATATTTTTCTATGAAAGTTGGGCATAAATAAGGCCCAATCTGTTCAAACCTTTAGAGGGTCAGTAGATCATATCTAGGGAGAACGATCAACTGCGAAGAATATTCAAAGCAATGTATCTAGGTCTGTACTCAAAGGAAGTTGCTGCGCTCCAAGAACTTAAAGCAAGGGAGGGTGTTAGAGAGGAAATGCTAGGAATTACGGTCTAAGAATGCATAGTGGAGATATGACATAATTTGTGCTTTCCTATGTTTCTTTATTATAAACTTTTTGTATGTCCTATTTGTCTTACTGACGTACTGATTGATCTCCTCAGAATATTGGATTTGATTCTAGAACAAATCAAAACTCTACTGAGGTGAGGTACCACAATTAAGTGTCTTTATTATCATGTGGTGTTGAGAATATGATTTTTCAGCATAAATCCTATATTTGATCATCAACTAGAATACTGACATGAAAAATGGAATTACTCAGTATGGACAGAGCTAAGTATTTCTCAAAGAGGTTCTAAGCAGTTTTGATGAAATCAGTTAAGGAAATATGTTTCTTCTTAGGTCTGTTAGAAATAAACAGAAGAATTATTCTGCATTGGAACAGTTAACTGTATGAAGTACTGATTACTCCTTCCCCTTTGCACTTCCCCTTGTCATCAGATCTTATTCATTGCAATTTTCCATGATTGAGCCATATTTCAGATCTACATGAATTTTAAATATTCATCCATAAGAATGGTGAAAACAGGAAGTTTATTGTCTTAAGACCTGCAAGCTAGTCTTGAAGTAGTCGGAAACTAAACTATTATAATGGTATCCATTAGTCTATCCATTGTTTGGATAACATGGAAAGCCAGTTTGTTCTGAAACTGTCTTGAAGTTGGCTCCAGAAGTGAAGCATAAGGTGATAGATGTTTGCAGCCAATTTTCCCAGTTTCCTGAATCATTAAAAAAAGAGTGTTCAGAAATTCTGTTTGTTTTTGTAGAAAAATGAATGTCGCAAACAGGATAATGTCTCCAAGTGAAGTAAAAGCAGAATCATTTTCGGGATTGGGATATTAGATATAGGTGTTAGTTTCTTTACCTGATCTGAACTGTACCCTGTGACACTACTGTAGTAGTAAAATGGGCATATCCGTGAGCATTGCTGTCTCTCCTTATAAAAACTTAAGGTCTATTTATACTTTACAGTATGTTTGCTATAAATTTATTTCCATTCTCTACTTTCTGTTTTCTAAGTGAAGCACCTGCTTGCCATGTCTTACATCTTAAAGTATGGTGTGGTCATAATGCTGCATGTCAAAGGAGATAATGCCAGATCAGCAGAAAGAGCAGGAAGTCTGGTAGACGTAGACTTCGATATTACAAATGTTGTTTCTTAATCAACTAACTAATATATGCAATATACTGATTTTTTTTGGGGGGGTTATTATGTGCTATCTATTTTGAAATCATGATGATCACTATGCGTGTGTCACTTCATTAAATAGCATATTTAATGGGCTTTGCTCTTGGTCTGGGCAGTGAGATTCTTATGAATTTGTGCGATTGAAGAGAAGCTGTCAGCAGTTAACATAATGCAATGGCTTCCATAAAAACTGGTCACTTACTCTTTCTTTTGTAATTAAAAATTGTAAAATTTTTTACAAGAGATTGTAAAAATCTCAACACTGTGGTTAGGGTATTTCTTAATTTGCTCAAGTTATTTTCTCTACTAAATCTGCTCTAAAACTCATTATTTTGGAATGCATATTCACTTCATGGAGCTATTCTCCTGTAGCTGGAGTCATGAGTTGTAGTTGATGGTTATTTTAGTATTTAATGGAGAGAACTGAGATAGTCCCTTTGATAGGAATTGGAGCTGAATCATAAGACTAAAAATCTTGTAGTATAGAGACTTCTAATGGCTTTCAAAGTGCTTCTGGAAATGCAGAGGAAAATTTTGTGGGCAAGAAAATGCCTTTATTTTTTCCTGAACTGACAAAACAAAGGATAACTTAATTTAGATTTCCTTTCTTAAGAAAGTGTTGTTGACCAGCTAAGCAGCTGTGCCAGTCAGTGCTGTATGAGGTACACTAGAAGCTGGCTATGGTACTGCTGAGTGTGTTTCTTGCAGTCAGACCTCACTTAATCATAGTTCCACTTCAGCATGGCTTCTTAGTCTACACACAGGCAGTTGTTGCAACAAAGGTGTTTAAACATGCAGTTGCTCTGGAAGACAAAGTTGTTTTGCTTGCGAGCTAATGCCTGAAATTATTCTGTTTATAGGCAGTAATGGCATTATTTCTAAACTTGACGCAGTTTACAAATTCACCTGAAAGGCTTTTCATACAAAATAGTTTGTCTACCTTTTGTTGAGAGGCCTGATCTATCTGCTTTCATTTATCTGTCTTCTGTAAATTCTCTTATAGCAAAATCTGAGACCGTGCCTTTACTTGGCAGAATTCCTGCAAAAGAATTAGTAAGATTGGTGTACTCCCACCAGTGTATATCTTGACAACTTATATATCCTGCATGTTAAAACTGTAAACGTACATCTCTCATCAGATCTATGCAATCCTAAACAAAAAAAATGACTAATAGTCAAAAGACTAATAGTATTGATAATTGTAGTGTTGCTTTTGGTCAGGCTATACTGGTGTGTATGGAAACTATGCTATTTTAAACGATATTTGAGTCAGCTTTCAGTCCTCTCTTTTTTCCTTTTGGACTCTTCAGTGATAGAAGTTATTACAAAGCTGGGAAACATGCCTGTTAGACATAATAAATAGCAACCTCCTCTCTTTAAGAATACATTCAAATAAGTACCTATATTACTGAAAGCGAAACTAATGTCAGTGTTGATTAGTTTTCATGTTTCTTCCCAGAAAAGACAATACAACAGCATAAAAACAGCCTTTCTTCTCAGCAAGCAAAAATGCAGATGGCCAATGAATTGCATTGAAGGCACTCAATACAGTCTGGTTCCTGTGATTTACGTTTTGCTCAACTTTTGGGATTGCTTCTGAAATTAGCAGATTAAATTTTAGAAACAGTCTCACTTCGCATATATGCTTCAATTTTCCTAGGGAGTGACATTTGTTGCTCTTTGTCATGGAATCTGAGTGCCTACAAAGCTGCATATACAAGAAGTTTTAAAACGGATATCTGATCCAAAAGCATATGTGAGCATCTGTCTGGACTGACCGTCCTCCCTTAAGAGGAGAAGAGCAGGAGAAATGAATTACTTAGTTACTAATGTGCTATTGTTCAAGAAGCATTCATATTACATATAAGGATTGTAGAATTCAACTTCTATCTCTTTGATATCAGGATGTTGTATTAGTTACTAAGTGAAACAGAATAATGCTATCTAACCAAATTGCAAAGATGTTTCACACCCTGCATCCTGTTTTTCTTACAGTGCTTATTATTCTGTTTTTTTTTTATTGCAGTTTTGTAAGCTGATAAGTTTGAATGTTGCATGGCCAATGTATGAACTGATTAGGAGGGGAAAATAAAGCATTTCATGAATAGTTGGTTTGTACCTTTTCTGTCTTTTCTAAAGACAAGTTAATTTATTTTAAAAACAATGTATAACAGTTGTTAAAAAGGTCTTTTGTGTGCTTCTGGCTTGAATGTTAATTGCATAGAGATATTTTGCTTAGTTACAAACTAGTAATGGCACTAACAAGACTATCATTTGATACAAGTAGATGCATTTTGTTGTGTTCTGTTGTCTGGGTAGCAAATAGGTTGGTGCTCTGAAGTGTGTGCTTTAGACACGTTGGGTCTGAGCTGCTTTTCCTTATCTGTGGATTCTCTTTAATTATGAACTTTTATGGCAAGGCATGAATCAACCAGCAAAAAGATACAAGGTTCTGGTTCAATTTAACAGATCAGCAGTAAAACCCAGAAATGTGCCAAAGGATAAAAAGAACTTGACTTTAATTAGAGAATGTTCCTGGGGTTGAGATTCTTAGATGAGCTCTTTTCTTCTATCCAATAGAAATTTATCTTCTAGCTGTACAGAAAAGTATGAAGGAGCAGCATGGAGGTCATTCACAAGACAAAGCTTTTTGTCACTTCTGTAACTGTACTGTTCTAGAATGATGCCCAGGCTCTTGTTACCTGCTTTGTACATGCCTTCCCCTTCCAACATGCTCTCAGCTGCAGAGCAGCTGGCAGTTGATGGCCGGAGCTGCTGGAAGACTGAACATCAAAACAAGGTCGGCAGGCAGACTGATCTGAAAAAGTTTCTGGTGCATTTACTCCTGTTAAACTTCACATCTCCACTTAGGTGAGAAAGTGAGCTTTCAGATCTCACCAAGCAAGTCCATTGCACTTTTTCTTTCTTTCTTTCTTCTAAGCAAGACATAGAAATCCTTTTGAGAAGCTCTTGGTAGGAGCTGCTTTCATTTCAAGAGAAACTAGAAACATTCAAGTAAATTATTTTAATTGCTTAAGATTTAAAAAAGGAAAAGCGGAAAAGTTCTAAAATCAAAACTACACGATGGCCTGGATTCATAGGTTCTTCCTCCAGCTTTGGAGAAGCAATGTGTTAGCGAGCCTTTGGGAGGAATTTGTGTTATTTTTGTAAGGGAAACAAAGCTGAGGGGGAGTTGGTTCTGTGATTAGCTTTCTCTCTTGGCTTAAATGCATTTCTGCAGGCGGTTTGAAAGAAAGGAATGGACAATATGCAGAAAATCTAAGCTTGACCTACTGGACTTTTCTTGGAGATTTTCTTACATGTATCGCAGTTATTGTAACATGAAATGGTTTTAATTCAGTCTGTACAGTGTGTTTGTTGCTTTATCCTTAGGCGTTAGCTCTCAATGATTTAAGAAATAATAAATGGGGTTACAGTTTATTTGAATCTTACACGTACACAGCCAAATACTGTGCCAGTTGTTCTGTAATGGCAGGTTTGAATGTGGCAGTGATAAAACAAACAAACAAAAATGTTCATAGCTCTCTTCATAATAATTCTTGTAAGTTGGAACGAAGTCTTCTGGAGTTACCAGCTCCTAAGAAACATTTTGCAAGAGAAACGTTTTATCTATCTGAATTAGATGGAGTTCCCTATTAATACAAGTTGAGGTGTTTCAGAGCGCACTGTGCAGTGTAGTTCAGTGTGAGTTCTGCAACTGTTTTCCTCTGCTTAGCCTTCTTGGCTTTTAGATCAGAGTAGCAGCACAAGTGATCAATGTATTAATGCTGTGCTGCTGTCTGCTGCTGCCTTTGCTTATTCACTGTTTTCTCCCAGGCCTGGGAGATCTGAGTGTGGAGAAGCAGAATAAAGCCTGCAAGTGCTGCCACAAGGAAACTCTCAAAGGAATGCTTTAAGTATTACAGCTGAACACGCCTGATTAAATAAACATCCTTAAAGGAAAACAAATTAAAACACAATTCCAGAAAAAAATAAGAATTTAGCATCCGGAATACTTTAAAACCTACAGAAATTTACTACTTACTAAACTTTAACTAGTGTTGGAACTCCAAGAGGAAACTGACTGTTTATGTCTTACTACTGTTCACAAGCACACAAACTTGTTTTAATACTGAATGCAAATTTGGTTGCTGATAGAATTTGTTAATAATGAATGTCACAATTTCACAAGCAGCTCCTAATTTGGTATTTTGGGTATCGTGTACAAAAAAAAATTAAGTTCTGTGTCTTTAAATATTTTAGCCTTTCAACAAACTCGTTCTCTGCAACCACCCTTGAATACAGGAAACCTTTCTTTCTCTGTACCGTCATCATTTGGGATGCAACTCCCCTGCTGTACACTTGCTCATTTGTTCCCTGCCATGTCAGTCAAACCTGCATCTAGCAGCCTATCCTGTCACCATTGTGGGGCTCTGTCCGTGCCTGGAACTGACTGCAGGTAGAGAGAATGCTTTCAAACATCCTCGAATGGTTCTTTTGTCTCTTTTTAGAAGGGAAATTTCTCATCTCCGGCATGTGAAGGAGGGAAGAAAGCATCAGCTAGTTAATCATAAATATGCTCTGGTAATTTTCAGTGTAGTATGTTCATTTTTTATTTCATTCTCCTATTGTAATGGTGCATAGACAGTTTCTGAAAGTTAAAATTTAGAATGTGTAAACAGGATATGAAGTCAGATTTTCACTGTTTTTGAGTGCATAATTTATTAGGTGCATAATGTAATTGCTGATATTCCACTGGCACTAGATGAGCATTTACTTTGGAAGTTAGGGGACTACAGCAGTTTCAATGTTGGTGGGTTTTGGTGTTCTTAATTGATATATAATGTATTAGTCCAAAAGTGGGGAAAAAAGCTTGTTTGTAGATAAATATATTGAATTGTAGTTTACATTAGCATTTAAGAATAGAAGTGTAAATCCAAGCTACTACTTCTGTATGATTTCTCAGGAGTTATTCAACTGCATGAATTTCTGCTGATGCTTCTTAGTTCATGGTAATGCATGCTGTACTCACATCTGTAACAAAGGGAGTGTGGGAAAGGCAGAACACTGTTCTTCGTTAGATTTATGGAAGTAACTATTTGTTTTTCTGTTCTGCCCGGGAAGGCTTAAATTTGCAGTAGAGTATTAAAAATATTTCAGTGAGACTTGCAGAACAGTAACGTCTTGGGGAAAGGAAGGAAGCAATCTTGACAGTTTACTTCAGTTTTATGAGCTGGCAGACCTGGAAGAAAATTATTATTCTAATGATTTTTAATTCAGACTGACAGATTTTTTGCCATCTTTGTAAGAGTTGGAGATATCTGGTTTCTGGTTTGTGTATCTTTTAAATATAGAGATACAGATGCATCTTGCTTTTTTTTTTCCCCTTCAAATATAGTAGTAGTATGCCCTGTTGCAAGTATTTCCTTTTAGGACCAACAGTTTGTGTTAGCCGAAGTCCATATATGCTAATGAAAGCACAGTACATTCATGCAGAAGTGATTATCAACTCCTCTGGAGAGTTTGTACTATGAGAGCCTGTCCTGTGGGGAGGCTCAGTTCTGAGAATCTTCTCTGCTGGGGGAGTTGTAGAGAGCAGTCTTCTCATATATAAAAC
>PPHD01029576.1:0-10574 GCA_002909625.1 Bambusicola thoracicus
ATGATGGAGATGCGTCCTTGAGCAGGGGAAGCAGCTTCAAGGATTCCCATGTCCTGGTCCCAGCTGTGATGCCTCTGCGTTCCTAATCTGTGGAACGTTCCCCCAACGCTGTGTTTTTCCACCTCTGATTTATGTTTGGAAGGAGGGAGGCAGAAGCCCATCCTCAGGAGCAGAGAGTTGAGTTGACTTTCCTTAGGTCTGTTGAGCCCTTACACTTCCAGCAGGTTTGTATTTAGTCTTGCAAAGGTGTTTAGACTGTTTGCAAGTATCAGGTTAAGCTCCCCCGGAAGGCTTGGAGCCCAATGTAGAGTCTGGGAAATCTTATGGCTATCTACGGGAGGACTTTCTGAGCTGTAACATTGAAAGGGAAGAGAATATTCTAGAGCACTGATCTAATGGTGCCCAACCAAACGGTTCAGATGGGACCAGCCATCCCTTCAGCCTGCTGGCCCCAGGGTGGCTTGAAAGCTGTCTGCCAGCTGTTGTGTTGTGCTAATGCTGGTCCCAAGGCCCTCCAAGCCCTGCAGGCTGCTCATTGTGGCAAGCACAATGGAGGGATTTGCTGCTTGTTGCTCCTGACAAAAGCAGGTTCAGTGGGTGGTGGCAGCGAGGGTTGTTTACAGCCCTGGTCCATGGTAAGCAGGCCAGCCTAGCCATGCCATGGCTTGCAAGGGACAAAAAGCCAGCTCAACTGTCCTACTGAGCAACTGCTCGGAGGGTGACACCCAGTGGTGATAAACAAGAGCAACCATCTAACCCCAGCAGTTTGTGCAGTGCTGGCTGAAGTCCTTGCAGAGGTACCAGCTGCTATCAGCCAGCCTCCAGCTCTTCTGTCCTCGGTTTTGAGCTGCAAAGCATTTATAAATAATTCAGTTAGCTTCTCATTCTCCAGTGGGATTTTCCTCTCTTCCTTTCTAGGCGCTGCAGTGAACCTGACTCTAGTGACACCAGAAAAGGCTATCAAACTGGCAGCCAATGACTTCTTCCGGCATCACCTCTCCAAAGATGGGTGAGTAGAGGATGCAGACCTTAAGCATTTAACTTAAAAGACACTAGCTCTTGGAATGAGGCTGCAGCGGTGTCTGGGTTAAGGTGGAATGTGGTGATATGGTGACTGAAACATTAGTTGACCTTGAACAGCTCAGCCAGTGATTACATTTGAGCTAAAGAAGTAACGTCTAAAACTGGAAGTGAAAAGCTCTTCACTGGATGACTGGTTTTTATTCAAGCTTCTAAAAATAGTCCTAGCTCTTCGCCAAGGTTAACAGATCCAGACTTTGTAAGCAGCGTATTTGAGAGGAACCCAACGGCACTGATGGCTGCTCAGACAGCTGCTGGGAGGACCCTTGTCGTCGGCATCCCATTGGATGCTGCTGTCTTCTTTCTGGCTTTTCAGTGACTGTAGCTTGAACAGATGCAGAGGACACTCACGTCTCCCTTCAGGATCAAGACATCTCTCCAGAGACGGACAGAGAAGGGTCCAGCAAGGGCACTGTTTTCAGTGACAGCAGCTAGAAAGCAACCGGCCTGCAATAAAATCCCAGTTCTGAACTCTTGCCCCAGCAGTTCACCTTGCTGCAAATGCAAAGTTCTGCCACAATTACTTGGTTTAACAGCTTCCTGTAACATGCCGTGCTGTGGCAGAACACAGTGGCTCAACAACGTCGGTGGAGCCTGCAGATTTACACAGGTTGTGGATCTGAGCCTTTCCTGCACCTAGTTTTCTTTTTGTTCTGGAGTCTTTTGAAGTAGCACTTAATGTACGTACGTCTGTGTGACTCATCGGCTTGCAGCTGTTTGCGGTCGTCTGTCTCTTCAAATAGTGTCTCTCTGTACTCTGCACAGAAGGTGGGAGGTGATGATGTCCTCATTGCTTCTTCCAAGTGGTGGGTCTCATCCGTGCAGCATACAGCACAGCGAGTCCTGATGTACTGCTGTAGCCTAACTCTTTGCCACCATCTATGAAGTGAAGACTTAATAGGTTGAGTTTCAGTATGAAGCATTTTTTTTCTCCTTTAGAGGAAAAGAAAGGTCAGACCTTGGTTAGATGGCAAGTGAACTAGACATCATATGGTGCTGAGGTCAACCACTATGGGGGACTTGAATGAACGAAATCTGGTCAGCTCTGCTTATAGAGATAGCTGGAATGAGTTGGACAGAACCTTGATACTGTGGTTATAGACAGTTTAAGATATTTCTAACTAGAGGTGACATTCCAAGATGCCGTGGGAAAGAAGGCATCTTGCAGGTTGGCTGTGGCTGCTATAGGCCCTGAAACTGGGATCCAGCTGGAAGGTGCTGTACGTACTGTGACCTTGCTTAGGGCATGGGTAGCAGGGAGTAGCTGAAAAAGCCATGGTTTACCAGGCAGCAAGAGGACTCTTAGAAAATGTGGGGCAGTTGCTTATTTTGAGATCCTTCTTATGCTTGCAGGGAAATTGCAGGCGTGGGAATGGTGAAAGTAACCTGTTGGAGAGGTTGCACCCAGCCATGCTCTGGTGGCTGTGTGCCACCTTCCTGCTGGCAGTTCCCAGGATCTCTTCCCATGTGCAGCACACGTGACAAAGTCATTTCACTGGGTGATGGAGCTGGGTGTCTGCCAGGGGGTTGCCTTGCTCTTGGTCCCACTTTACAAGCTGTCTGCGGGCTTCTCCATTGAGATGCTTCTGTCCCCTTCTCCTTGGCTATTTTTGATAGAAGACGGGGCAGGAGTCTTCTAGATCTATTTAACGTTGAGTGCCTTCATTGCTAAGCTTCTGGCACTTATCTTGCTTGAAATGTGTTGTTTATCAGTTCCTTGTTCTACAAAACATGCATATTTTATCAGTATTTATTGACCAAAGTTGCTGAGTCTGTCTTCTACTTGAGCTTCGAAGAAGCATTTATGGACAGGAGAAAATGTGGCAAACGGCTCAAAATAGCTTCAAGATACTCAGCAACTTCTAGTGAGCTGCTTTTTTCTTTTCCCCTTTGAAAAAACTTGATGTTGAAATGAACCTGCTTTTAAACTGCTCGAAAAAGAACGTGGCATAAAGCCTGTTTCCAAAAGGCCAGATGGAAAACAACACGGATGAGGTAGGAAGCTCCTGGCTGCAAATTGCTGGAAGACTATTCTGGGGCTGTATCACTGCAGGTTTGTGCTAGACTCTTTTTTTCTTCCTGGCTGTGCTCATGGATGTTTCAGGAGGTGACATATTGGGGCTGTAGGAGTTCAGGTAGGACTCTATGCCTCTGTTGATGCTCTTGTCCCCCTGAGCCTGGAGAATTCTGCTCCTGCAGGTCTCTCCAACTCTGGGGCCAACTTGGGTTTGCGCTCCCTCTCCTACAATGCCTTCCTGCTCCCTTTTGTTACAGCAGGAATGTGCTCACAGGATAAAGGGCTTCATTTCTGCTTCTTTTCCTGTTTCTATTTTCACGTTGACACCAGTGTGGCAGCCTGCTGATAGCACTTCTTGTTTCCAGAGGAAACAAAACTTACTGTGCTGCTCTTCACATGCCTCCTCATTTAGGAACAAGGAGGCCTGTGTGTGCTGGAAACCCCCTTGAAAATGTGGCATTGTCCTGTGATTATTTTGCCTGTAGAGTCTCTGCAGTTTCCAGGCCAACAAGCAGAAGTGGGGATCTGCAGAAGCATCTTCTGGCAGGTCTTCATCACTGTGCCTCTGGGAAAGCAGGATGTGAGAGGGGAAACTTCTTCCCTTTAGGCTATAGGGAACTGATGAGATTTTTCTCTGAATTTATGAAGCTGGATGGATGAAGAAACCCATAAACTCAGAGCTGCTGTTTAAAACAGCACCAGCTTTATCATCCGGAGCAGAGAATGTGAGAGCATGAGTCACTAGAACTAAGTGAAGCACTTGAGTATGAAGCACAGGGGCAAGAAGCTAAGAAAGCAACGTAAATTGGTAGTACACCTGCATGCATTTAAAGTACAGTGATGTTTTTAGGTGCTCAGTACGTGAGGTCTCTTTTACAGGTGCAAGTGTTGCCTATAACTCTTTTTGTCCTCTTTGAATTTGGGTGGTAAGCCGGTCCCTGTAAAGTGTCTTCATGTTTATCTTCAGAGCATTTAGTGCCAGATAGCTGCTGTTTGCCCCATGCTTGCCAGGTTTGGTTCTTGGCTAAGTGCTCTGCCTTGGCTCCAGTAAAAAGTGTCTCATGTCTTCTTATGAAAGGCATTTCTTAATCAGAAAAACTCTGCAGCATCCCTGGATGAGTTCCTGCTGTTCCTCCTCCTCAAAGCCTGTCATTATGTTATTCTCCTACCACTCCCATCATCTTTACCTGCATTTTATTTGCTGCTCTGGAGCAAAGGCTGGCAGTGTGCTGACTGAGCAGCTCAGGTTCCTACTTAAAGCAGTGTGACTGCACTAATTGCTCCTTTGCTGATGCCAGCAAATTTTCTTCCTTTCTGCTCCCCTTCTTTTCTAGCTTTGCTTGGCGAAGAGAAATAGCTGACTGTAATCCTAGAGGGAAACACGGCACTTTTCCTGCTCCCATGTAGATGTGGAAACTGGAGCTTGTTCTCCATTGCCTTGCTGGATGGGCTCTTCCCTTCATCCTCTCCTCTTTCAGGCTGTCCTAAAATACTCAGACTATCTTTTTTGTGGCACCTGGAAAAGCAGCAGTTGTATGGCCTGGGTGATCCTTAAGCTGCAAAGCCTACACAGACTGTGAAGAGAGGCTTTTGGTTTAGGAAGGAGGGATGCTTCCATTAGTTGTGCTGCTAAGCTTCTGTGTCACCTTGCACACAATCGTACAATCATAGAATTATTAAGGTTGGAAAACACCTCCAAGATCAACAAGTCCAACCCCAAGCCTACCCCCACCATGCCCACTGACCACATCCCTCAGTGCCACATCTCCATGGTTCTTGAACACCTCCAGGTATGGTGACTCCACCACCCCCTGCGCAGCTGTGCCACTGCATCACCACTTTCTGACAATAAATTTAATGGGCCACTTCTTTCCTGTTGTTATCCACTGGATGTCCAGATACTTCCTTAATGCAGATAACCTGCATGCAACCCATTGGGACTTGTAGGTGGGAGAAAGAGCAAGTTCAGAGTTGATAATCTCACTGTTATTTAGCATGCAGCAGCACAGGGAGTTATGGTGGATTGAAGCCATAGCCACCAAAGCTCAGCCAGAAAGTAAGGTCACCTTCAGTTGTTAATCCAGGGGGAGCTGGGGATGGGTTGTTGAATCACAGCAGGTGCCTGTGGAAGGAACATGGCCCTTGTTGTTTCCGTTCCTGCTATTTACATTATTAGAAACCAACTGACTGTCTTTGATTTGAACTCTTAGGGAGCTTTGTGCAATCTGTTAGGTGGACAGACCAAAGGCAGAGGTTATCTTATGAGTGAGGAAGGTGATGTCCAAGCTGGGAAGAGGAACATCTTGGTTCCTACGATATGGGTTTGTTGTGGATGTCTCCTTAGGTCAGACTTTTCCTGCTGTTAGGAATCTTGTCACACCTACTGTGGAATGGTTGGGTCCTTCCCCCACCATTGGCATCTCCTACACAGCCAGGATTTTTCAGAAGCTTTTGAAAAAGATCGATTTTAAGCCTTCTGACAAAAAATGTGCTTGTCTTATTTCCTGGACCCCCCTCAGGTTTCCACGAGATGCAAACCGAAACCCTCATTCTACATGCTTTTGATGCGGCCTGTTTATACACCCATGCACATAAGCCTTCACTGAGTTGCACTGATGGGGCTCTGTGGAGCTCAAGCAAGGCAAGCTGATTTGTGTGTGCTGTGGTAATGGCCCACAGATGAACACACAGGGCATCTTCCTGAGCTTTTGAGCTTTTGATCAAAGCAATCTCCCTGGGTGAAAGCCAAGCGTGTGCTTCACGGTTGCTGCAGGGTTCTTGCTGAGGCAGAAGATGCTCTGCCAGGTGGTGGGGGGACTGGTAGCTGGCTTCTGTGCATGTCTGTGTCCTCCCACTGCTGGCCTAAGGGCTGTGCAGCCATGCTTCTGCCCGCGTTTCATCCGCAGGGGAATTTGGAAAGGTAATACCGTGCAGTGCTTCTTCCTTTGGTCCCAATGGAGAGCGCTATATTTAGCCGTCGTAATCTCTGTTGTGGCTTTGTGCCTCTAATCCCCTGCTCTGATACCCAGCCTGGAGAAGATGAGAGGTGGAGAAATGGGCGCGCTGACGTGACAGGGAAGCAGGATTAGGGCAGTCCCACTGTGACCCAGGGTGCCCTGCGGCCGGTGAGCGGAGCTGGGCAGGTGGGGAGCGGGCAGAGTGATGCGCCCAGATGGGGGAAGCCCAGCTGGGGAAAGCTGAGCAAATCCCCAGCACTGCCCACTGCTCTGCACGTGCTGGGATGGCTCCCAGCAGCAATTAACGCTCCTTTCGTTGCACTTAGACCCCACAGTTGCCTATTGCTGCAGGAGCAGGGCTGCGGGGAGGTGAAAGTACTCCTTGCGTTTAAAACAACAAAAAAAGAGGCTGTTTCCCCTTGGCTGCGTGATCTCTCTCTGCTTTTTCTTTTTCCCCTTTTAAAAAAGGAACGGATCATAAGCACTTTTTCTCCCAGTGATTTCGGGTGCCACCGTAGTGTGAGATTCTTACAGGGCGAGAACTCATCGGTTTCTTAAAACTGAGCCCTTCTGCATCCTAAGTTCCTCTTTTCAGCCCTAACTGGGTGGTTTTGTGGCTCTGGGAGGGAGGAAGCTGTGTTTTGTAAGACAAGAGCATGCCCTCGGTGACTCCGGCCCTCTGGCGCAGAAAATGCACAGGGCTGCAGTACTGGGGGTCTGTCGCGCCCTTTGTCTCTCAGCAGGACCAGTTGGGTGTAAAAGCTGCTTTTTCTGCCTTCAGGAAGTAGGTTTGAAAAGGCTGATGAGTTGAAGAAGTTCCTAATCATAAGGGAGCTGCTTCTTGACTCTCACATTCACTTTTTACATGTTGTTGCTTTTGCCGGAGAAGTTGAAAGCAGCAACTAGAACTGTTTCCTCCTGCTCCTTGCCCGGTGGGCTCTGCTGGGGATGTCGTCAGCATTTAAAGGACTAGGCTGGCAGGAGGGAAACTGCTGCAGCTCTTGGTCCAGGGATGCAAAGGGTTGTATGTTCCCCTCTTGCCCATTGCTGAATTGAGGCATGTGGCACCTCTAAAACAGAGCCAGGTTAGTGTGGCCATTGGGACACCTGGTGGTATGATGTGGGTTACCCTTTGGGACCATGTGGTATGACAGCGAGCAGCCAACCTTCCTGTGTAGGGATCTGGGATTGTGCTGGGTGGGCTTGTGGCTTCTTCTGAATGTTGGCCATCTCCTCTGACCACCCCTCTCTTCCTTTGGGCAGGAAGAAGCTGACGCTGCTGAGGGAGATGCTGGCGGGCTGCGGCGCGGGTACCTGCCAGGTGATCGTCACCACTCCCATGGAGATGCTCAAAATCCAGCTGCAGGATGCAGGACGGATTGGTACGTGTGCATCTCCCTGTGCACCGGGCAGGGAGAGGGAATGAGCCATATAAACCCCTTTCCTTCCTCCCACCTTGAGTCAGAGGTACCTCAGTTTGTAGCAGAAATTTCTCCTCTTCCCGATGTATTTCCTCCCAGCCTTTGCTCACCTGGCCTTGCAAAGGCCCTTTTGGTTAGAAAAAGTGTTTTTGCTCAGAGCTTGGCAGGTGAAACAGCAAACGCTGGTGGTGGATGGAGAGATACAGGAGAGATGGCCGGGCTGAGCACCTTGTGAGTGCTTACAACTTGCTAGTTCTCTACAGTCAGGAAGGGGTTAACATCCTGCAGTGCTTTTGCTGAGGTACTTCCTCTGTCTCCTTGTTTCCCGCTGTCCTTTCTTTCTTCCCCCACCCCCCACAATAGCACCACTCAGCTTCCAGATATCCTTTCCTGGTCAGAACTGAGACCAGGAGTGGCTCGGTGAATCTGGAGGAAGAACTGTCACCATTAACCTCATTCAGAAGTTAGCCCAGCATATGGCCCCGTTCCTGAGGACGCCTGGTGACGCCCACTAGATACCTTCTGAAACTGCCTGGAAAATGGGCCAGTTTGTCCTCTAATCCTTCCTTTGATGTGGCATTCCTGAACAATCATGGATTTATTATTCTTTCATCTGTTTGCTGCTTTTAATGCGGACCTTCTCTTCTTTGTGTGTAGTATTTTAAAGCGTTTGAAGGATTTAAGCCACAGTTGAAAAGTTCAGAAGAGGTTAGTGCTTCTGCACACAGCCCGTTCTGTGTGCGGCACAGACCTGTGGTGTGCCTGTGGCAGCCACAGCGTTGCCTACAGGTTGGTGTGCTCCCCATCTTCTGGCCAAAGAGCAGAAATGCATCCGAGTTCGAAAAGTCTCCTGGAAGGAATCACGTGACATGTGTAAACCTGGTCTACCTGCTCAGAGTTAATGATTACCGTACCTCTCGTTTGCCCTACTGAGAACTCCTCCTGTCCCGTGGCACCAGGCAGCAAGAAGCTGTTGTTGAGCATCTTGCAGTCTCACACTCTCTCTGCTTCTCCGCAGCGGCACAGAAGAAGCTGATGGCAGCACAGGCCCAGCTTTCCTCTTCCTCCGCGGCCGGGGCAGCAGAGCCGGTGGTGGAAGCGCGCACCACAGCAACGCAGATAACCAGAGAGCTGCTGCGCAGCAAAGGCATTGCGGGGCTCTACAAGGGCCTGGGAGCCACGCTGCTAAGGTAGGACACAGAGCTGAACTGTCAGCCTGAGCCTCCACAGAGCGACACAGGAGTTTCAGCTCTTGTCTTCATGCAGTCGCAGAGCTGGGATGATGCATGCACTGCACTTGTGGCTGCGCTGCCAGCACACCAAGCGTGCAGCCCTTCCTTTGATGCTTGGTTTGTTGGTGTCCCAGCCTGACTTTGCTCATCCTTGTCCTCTTTCTTTCTTCCCCTTCCTTCCTTCCCTCCACAGGGATGTCCCATTCTCCATCGTTTACTTCCCGCTGTTTGCAAACCTGAACAAGCTGGGCCAGAAAGACCCCAATGTCAAGGCCCCGTTCTACGTGTCCTTTCTCTCTGGATGCGTGGCCGGTAGTACAGCTGCAGTGGCTGTCAATCCTTGTGATGGTGAGTCCCCAGCAGCTTGTTCTGGCAGCACTCAGAGGCCATCGGGTGGGCTGGGTGAGGGGAAGGATGGCCGTGCTTGCCTCTTCACTGCATGAGCACTGAGGGAAGTATAGGAAGCGTGCTCTGCTGTTGGAGCTGCCTCCAGGAGCTGAAGGTGTTTCCTTCAGCTGAGCTGGAACCTTGACCGTTTCTTACACTGCAGTTTGCAGTACTCACTAGGTAAGTCAGGAAGATGCAACTCGCTTCAGCCATTCTTTACAGGACTTGCTCCTGAAAAGGCACACTTCCATCTGGAGCATTGTCCCCCAACCAATGGCATTCGTGCCAAAGGGCAGAGACAAGCAGGGGCCTTTTCTTCTGCTCCACATCAGCTGCCTCACATACCTTAAACTCTCACCTGAAAGTAACTGCTCTCTTGTCAACACTACACACACTTCAAGAGGGGAAGAAATGTAAGAGCATTGCTGCATATTTTAGATATTTTGACCTGCTCTTCCAGAAGGAGTTGAGCATTTGGAAATAGCTCTGAGTATCTGGATTTCAGATCCCATTTTATAGAAAGATACTGAGTTTGGAAGTATTTAAAGCTAGGTCAGCCTTGGAAGCCTCGGTCACAATGAGTGGATGGAGCTGGTTAACTTTTGGGTGGTTGTGTGTTTCTTTTGTCCGTTTGTAAAGGAGTGGGCTTGCTTTCTCCTGTTTTGATGGCACATATATGCAAGTGGTCTGTGCTCCTCTTGGCTGTCTCAGAGTGCTCTCAGGTTTGGCTCTTGCCTGCTGCACAGCCAGGGGCTGTGGGGGGAGGCCAGCCCTCCGCTCACCACTGTCTCTCCTCTTTCTCCCCAGTGATCAAAACACGGCTGCAATCCTTGCAGAGAGGAGTCAACGAAGACACGTACTCAGGAATCCTGGACTGCACCAAGTAAGACTCCTGGGTTTAGTACTAGGGGAAGGCAGAAAGCCAGGGCGTAGCCAGAGGTTCTCCTGGCATGATAGAGGGATGGGATGGGGTGGACGTTGACCAACCTGTGCCGTCTTTTCCCAGGAAGATCTGGCAGAAGGAAGGACCCATGGCCTTCCTGAAAGGGGCGTACTGCCGAGCCCTGGTCATCGCTCCACTCTTCGGCATCGCACAAGTCGTCTACTTCATTGGCATTGCGGAGTTCCTCCTGGACATACTCCCCAAGCACCGGGCCTAGCCTCGACATGCCTGCCTGTGCCCGCCCGTCCTCTGCCACGCCGGATTCATCCCTGTGTTCGTCGTCCATGTCCAGTGGTGTCAGAGCAACAGCACAGAGGGTTCGCATGGGAACATGGGGGACGTGGTCTCCAGATGAGCAAACACAGGGAGGGAGAGTCTCTTTTCTGTCTTGATCTGGAGCCTGTTCCCTCCCTCTCCTTCCACGGACAATACCCAATTATGCGTTTTTTTTTTTAACCTTTCCTTTTTTTTTTTTTTTCCCTTTTTCTTTTTAATCATAATTGTTAAGGACACTGGTAAGCACAGACTGGGCTTGCG
>PPHD01029577.1:0-10574 GCA_002909625.1 Bambusicola thoracicus
TGGGCTGAGCTCCCCCAAAACCTCCCTACAACCCCCACCGCCGAACCCCTGCCTCCATCCGTCGCACCCGAGGGACGGTCCATTGAATGACGCTGGGGCAGAAGGGACCAGAGGCCTACCACTCCCCCCGTTACAGCCCTCAGCCCCATCCCCCAGTGCCGGGCGTGCTCCCGAGGCCGAACCCCGCGGGGCGGGCGCAGCGGCGCGGCCCTCCCATCCGCACGGACATGGCAGCCGTTGCCATAGCGGCGTGCGCGCTGCTGCTGCTCCTGGCCGCGGTGGGTCCGGCGGCCGCGCTATGGCCGCAGCCGCAGCTGCAGCGCTCCTCGCCGACCCCCGCCCGCTGCCCGCTGCCCCCCGCCCGCTTCCACTTCGCGCACGCCGCCGGCTCCGCCGTGGGGCCGGGCTGCGCCGTGCTGGACGAGGCCTTCCAGCGGTACCGGGCGCTGATCTTCTCCGCGGCGCGGCCCGCAGGTGAGGGGCGATGGGGGTGTGCGCCTGGGGAGGACTCGGTGCCCAAAGCTGAACCCCTCTCTCGCTGCTTCCGTTGAAGCCGTGCCTTCGTGCGGGAGGAGTTCTGCCTTCTTACAATGGGACCTTTAAACTCCACACTACAATAAAGCAAAGGTCTCTGTCCAAAAGTGTGGGTGCGGTGGGAGCTCAGCCCCCTGGCTGGCAGGGCCTACTCTGAACTCCACGGGGAGTTTTCTGCTCTTGAAGGGCACAAGCCAACCCGGTCGTGTGGTGGAAACCTCTGCCATTGCAGCCCGTTCCCACTTCCACTCGTTGGTTGGTGTCCTTGTCTGCTCACGGTGTCACCACCCCCTGACCAGCACTGTCAGGGCACGTTGCAAATTGATTAGCCGGCTCAGGTGGAATCCCATGTTGCTTTTTTCCCCTTCCTTTCTTTAGTTCAGCCGGGGCTGACAGCTGAGGGAAGTGTTGGCAGTGGTCTCGTGGCACAGCTGTTTGAACTGAGTCTCCCAGCAAAGGCTGGTGCTGCTTTGCTACAATGCAGAGGAGTGCCTGCTGTGCTCGTGTTTTTCAGATAGTAAAAGTGGAACCAAACCAGCCCTGTGAGCACCAGCCTGCATACATTTCTTTCAGGGGATTATTAGTCACGTTGGTCTTTTTATCTTGGCTTTATCTCCTCCGGACCTCACTTCAGTTCAGCAGCATTGTGGTTTGCTTCCTTTTCTCACTCGTGACAGAGCTGCTGCCTGTGTTGCAACTGCCCCAGCGCCTCTCCCAGGTCTGAGCTCGTGCTGTTTCTAGCAGCTTTTTGTGTGCCCAGTGCTCCATTCTTCAGAAAGAGCCGTAGCTCTGCTCCCCAGTGCTTCACATGGATCGGAGTAGAGAGGGCTGACAGCACTAGGAACTGCTCTGCTTTGTTTCCAGTGCCTTGTGGCAAAAGTGAGTTTGAAACACTCGGAAGAAACGCTTGGCTCATTTGATTTCTTAAAACTGATTCTTTTAAATAGCAGTAGAAATTATCTGTTTGCAAGTTGCAAAGACCACATAGTTTCTTAAATTTGCTGCTATAATTACTCATGTTTTCCTGTTTCTGTCAGGGAAGTCTGACCGTCCCATCGCTTGGAGCAATCCCTTGTGATCACCACATCAGGCTCACTATGTATACTCGCAGTTTTCCATGTGCTCTCTTATATGTGAAGTTCACACTGCGTGCTTAATTTTAGGGCCTTTTTCCTCTTTGCCTTCCTTTTCCCAGAAGTGATTAGTAATAACAGGCAGTGGAAACCCTGAATGGAAAGAAATAGTTTCTATGAATAGAAAATGTAAATGACAGAAACGGTTTTCTTCCTGTTTTAGAGAGCCACTATTCTGTTCAGCTGAGCAGACAGGTATGCTGATGGAGCTGCAGAGAACTAAGGAGACATCAGCATCTTCTCCTGAGCCATTTTCAGAGTGTGCCAGGGCAGCACTGGTCTATCAGCTGGAATTCCAGGAGAACAAGTTTAAGTTCCTCTTGAAACCCTCCAAATGCTTCGGTTCCATCCTCTCTTACCTTTGTGCACCTGTGCAAGCTGATCAGCTTTGTAGCATCACCTCCTGAGAGCCAGATCTCACCCATGGAGAGCAGGAGGCACCGCATTTGTGGGTTGTGACCTGAGAGTATACTTCTCGGAGCATTTTTCTCCCTCTCCTTGGGCAGGGAGAGCAATTACTGCCCCAGGTGGGATGATCCTAGGAACATCTGTTACCATATAGCACTTGGAGGGGCAGTTGCTAGGGTTTGAAAATATTTTGGAGATTTGTGGATGATGTCCTAGTTCTGCCGGGCTTCGGGCATGAAAGCAGAAGTGGGGGTATGTGGTCAACTCTCTGCTCTAAAGCAGCACTAAAACCAAATTTTTCATCTTGGTAGAGGTGAGAGGGACGTGCTGGGAAGTGCTCATCCCACGTAGATCCCTAGGGGGAAGATAGGTGTGTCCCCTGTCTCCAGGCCTGTCAGTGTCCGTTCCTGGTGAGCCTCTCTGCCTTGCCAGGTGTAGAGAGCAGGTCTTGCTGTGCTCTGTGTGCCAGCTCGCACGGCTGCAGGGTTGCCTTGGCTACCAGCTTGTCTGTAACTGAGGAAACCTCAGAATGGAGGAATATCTTGGAGCCATTTCTCTTCTGTACACAGAGGTTTCACCGTTCTTTCCTTGAACCCCATTTGGGGTTCTGTGCTCCCTGCATTTCCCCCTAATATTGGTGGTGCCACTGTCTCTCTGAAGCCTTCTTGGTGTCCATCTTATGATGAGGCTCACTCAAAACCAAGCATTCTGTTTTTCAGCCTGTCCCAGGCAATGCCATGGGGCAATAGATGTGAACTGCTGCTGCTGTGACCCACGTTCCTCCTGGCCAGACACAGATAATGGCAGACCCACTTATCTCAGGGTGGGTTTAACATCTCCCTTTGGAGTCAGGGCAACGTTTTCCATGTGTGCCAATGAATATTCAGGGCTTGAAAATGCTTCTTCAGATAGGGAAGGGAAGCCAGAGCTTCTGTTTCATCATCCCTGGAGAAGTAGTTGCAGCTGGTGTCCAGGAAGCCTTGGGAGCTGTTGCAGTACCGGACTGATCTCCCTGTTGCTGGCTGGGCTAGGAGGCTTGCAGCAGGGGAATTAATGCCTGTGGTCTGTGTGCCTTGCAGAGAACAAGCAGCCCTGGAGGACATCCTGCTCTGAACTCGTCGTCTCTGTCACCACACCAGGCTGCAATGGCTTTCCCAGCCTGGACTCCAAGGAGAGCTGTAAGAATCAGGATGGGTGTGGGAAGAAGTGACTGGAACAGGTGTATGGGTATTTCTGTGCTCCTTGGTTGGAAATAGCACCCTACGGCACTTAATCCTAATTCTGGAGAGGCAGTATCCTCGTTGTATGGTTGAGAAACTGGGACAGGGAGGGAGCATCTTAGCTGAGGGTGCTGATAAAGCAGTGGGAAAGGTTTTAAAAAAACCCACAGCCCTACCCCCAGATCAGTTCCCTTGGACCCAAGGATGCAGTTCCCTACCAAAATCACTGTCTGATCCAGCTGCAACCCTGTAGCTGAGGCCCTTGAGCCCCTTAGCAGAATGTGAACAACGTAACATCTGTGCCATCTCATCTAATGCTGTGTTTCAGATAAACTGAATATCTCAAGAGACTCCATGCTGCTCTATGCCAATGCTGTATGGGGAGCTCTCAGAGGTGAGGTGTGCTTAGAGCTTTCTGTTGATCATTCCTACCCTGCCTGCATATCAGGACATCCATTTGTGCCTCTCTTTCCCCATAGAAGTGTTTAATTGAGCTCTGTTCAGAATCTGTGCTACAAAAGTGACTGTATGTGGTTCTCCCACAGGCCTGGAGACATTCAGCCAGCTTGTTGGGAGGGACGAGAACGGCATGGTGAGTGGGTGGCTCATGTGTGGGCTGGCCAACGTAGCTCCCGTGGCAATGCAAGTCTACTTTGGCTCCTGAGGACAAGCTGTGCTTGGGGCCAATGAGTACTGCTAGTCCTGCTAGCCCTGGGGATGAGGATGGCTCTGATTGCCCCTTGCTTATGTCTACGTTACCTGCAGACCTGCTCATTTCTTCTTTGTCTTCTCTCTTTGTGCAGTACTATATCAATGAGACAGAAATTGTGGACTTTCCCCGCTTCCCTCACCGAGGCCTGTTGCTGGACACCTCTCGCCACTACCTGCCTCTGAAAGCCATCCTGGAAACTCTGGTAGGAAACCTGTACTGGGAAGCGTGTGTGCTGCCCCACAGGGAGGTGGAGCACTTTAATTTGACACAGGTGTCCTCCTGTGACAAATGACCATCCCTGAGTGGCCTTCATGTTTTCTTACTTTTTTGTGTGTGTTGCTCATTTCTAAAGATCTGAGCATAGGTCATCGTAATCACATCTCGTCAAGGAAGAGCTTGCCAAATGTAGGCTTTTTGGAGAATGCATGCTTGCTTGTGTCTAGATGAAGCAACAGGCTGGGGTGAGATTGCTGCATGACCTCAATTCTTTGTACACAGATTTGAATCACAGAAAAATGCTTCTGTGCTGTTGGTCCACCCTAGTGCAGTACTCTGTGCCCATCGCTGTTAGTCCCTGGTGTCACTCACAGCTCCCTTCCTACATGGGAGAAGGAAACCCTAAGGTATCTCGCATTCCTGTGGCCCAGCTTACTTTCTGAGGCAGGGGAGAGCACTGCCTTTTTCCCAATCACATTAGATGAAAGTGTGTGGCGGTCCTGCGTCTGTCCCAGCCAGAATTAAACTTCCAAATCTCAACCCTTGGCTCTAGTATAAGGAGACCAGGGATGTTATTGTGATTGGAAGCACTAATGGCCCTCTGCAGCTCTTTGTGATGTCAGTGTGTTTGACAGGTGTCTGCATTGCTCTTAGGACCCTGAGAGCATTTGGGGATATTATGTTGTCCAGAACACAAGGACCTGAGGAGCCACTTAATTCCTCAAGCTGAGTGACCTTTCAAAAGGAGCAGGGTGTGCTTATCCGTGTTTCTGTTCCTTTCCAGGACGTCATGGCTTACAACAAATTAAATGTGTTTCACTGGCACATTGTGGACGACCCATCTTTCCCATATGAGAGCTTTACTTTCCCAGAGCTCAGCAAGCAGGTAACCCATGCTGATGGTTGTGCAGCTCCCCAGACAGCCCAGGGAATGCTGGTTGCTCCTTGAGCTTGTGAGCGAGATGCTGTAATTCATCATATTCCTCCAGGGAGCCTTCAATGCCATGACCCACGTGTACACAGCCAGTGATGTGCAGACAGTAATTGAGTATGCTCGTCTCCGTGGCATCAGAGTCATTGCAGAGTTTGACACACCTGGGCACACACTCTCCTGGGGTCCAGGTGAGGAACAGACCCTCCCCAGGGGGCGTGGGTGTGAGGAGGACTGTAATTGTACCTGGTGGAGGAATGATCTCTGTGATCTGGATCACAAAAGTGTGGCATGAGCAGTGACATCCCATAAGCTGTCTCTGGGGAGGAGCAAACCATCAGCTGGGATGTAGGGCATAAGAGATATGGCCACATTTAGCTCCCTTCTCACTCTGATGGTTTTGTTGTGACCCAGGTGCTCCAGGCCTCCTGACACCCTGCTATTTGGGCAAGGATCCTTCTGGGACCTATGGGCCCATCAACCCCATCTTCAACACCACCTACCAGTTTGTGACCAGTTTGTTTCAGGAGATCAGCTCAGTGTTCCCAGACTACTTTATTCACCTTGGTGGCGATGAGGTGGACTTCACATGCTGGTGAGTGATGCCTGCAGCGATGGATCAGGCTGGATACTGGGGTTCAAAACAAGATCAGTGCTCTACTGCCTGGGCACTTGGCACATGCCTGGGGATGGGTACTTGAAGGAGCAACCACCTAGGTGGCAGGAAGAGGCAGGGGGAAAGGGAAGGGGTACACATGTGCAGGAGAGAGCGAGAGGGAAGGAAATCTAGCACAGGATCCCCACATCCCAGCCAGTTGCTTCTTGGCCATGATCACCTACAAATCTTGGTTGTCCTGGGCTCTGAAAGAGATTCTGTGAGTTGGTGCTTGGGGTTCCTATTCTCTTCTCTTTGGTACACAGGAAATCCAATCCAGAAATTCTTGCCTTCATGAAAAAGATGGGCTTTGGTGAAGATTACACAAAATTAGAATCATACTACATCCAGAGGTAAGGGTGACTGCATCCTGGGCTTGCAGCTACAGTATGTGACATGTACAAATGTCTTTTACTGTCCCTTTGGACCTACCTTGCTGTCCCTAAAGAGGGTAGCCTAGTTGTGTTTTTTTTCCGAAGACTGACTGCAAAAAGGCCTGGAGTTGAGGCATAGAAGAGTTCTGTGAGGGGGATGTTAGGAGTATCAGTGCTGCTGCTTTGGCTGAGCCAGAAAAGAGGTCTGGGAGGCTCCTAAACTCAGTATTTTTTCCACTCCAGGCTCCTGGACATCGTCTCTTCCCTTGGCAAGGGCTATATGGTGTGGCAGGAGGTGTTTGACAATGGAGTGAAGGTGAGAGCTGTTCACATGCCCTAGCATGGTTCCCTAACGCTTGGTTGAACGGTGTCAGCACCCTTGCCAAAACTCACTCAAGTGAGTCTTGACCTTGCTCAAAATCCAGCTTCCCTGGAGGGAATAGATGAGTCAGGACAGGGGTGCAGGTGTAGCTCTAGCTCCCACTGTTATGATAACTGGTTGTGGCTTGTTTCTGGTGGTGCAGGACTCTGCTCACCAGAGCAGTGTTTGAAGCTGGGATGGCTTGGGGGAGCCCTTCTTGTGAGGGGAGGTGGTGGTCTGTTGCTGCACTGATGCTGTACGCAGGCTTTATGTGTGTTTGTGGGGCCAGGTGAGGCCAGACACGATCATCCACGTGTGGAAGAACAATCCGCCATATGCGGAGGAGATGGCGAATGTCACCAAGGCTGGCTACAGGGCTCTCCTCTCTGCCCCCTGGTACCTCAACCGCATCTCCTATGGGCAGGACTGGATGGCAGCCTACCAGGTGGAGCCCTTGAAGTTCAAAGGTGCGTTTATTATGTCGCATCCCCTCTTGGCTGCTGACTGCTCACTCAGAGGTGGTGCCAGGGCTGGCCTTCTTGATCATTTATTCTTGCTGATGGTGTGAAGGTGCTCAAATCAGTGTGCCCTTGGCTCCTTGGCTTTGTGCTGTTCCCTCGCTGCAGGCAGGAAGCACTTCAGCTCTCTCCTTGCCTAGGGTTTGAGGTGGGGGCTTCCAGAAGGACAAATGACAGCTTCTACAGCTAAGCCAGCTCTCAGCTGTGACTGTCCCCTCCCTGGGCAGGGCAGGAAGATGCTGTTATCTTACAACACTTGATCACCTGAATGCTGTGTCCCCTGGCAGGCAGCTCTAAGCAGAAGGATCTGGTGATTGGCGGGGAGGCGTGCATGTGGGGTGAATACGTGGACGTCACCAACTTGACCCCCAGACTCTGGTAAGAGATGTTCAGGGAGGGTTAGCTTGAGCCCTTCAGCACAGCATGATGTACACCCAGTGCTGCTGGTTTGGTCTCAAGGTACTCTGTCCTCTGGTAGCACATTTGTGTAGTAACAGCTTCTCTGAGGCTTAAATGAGATTCTGTGGCTGCCGGTAAGAATGAAACATACTCCTGTGCCACCTGCCACTGCCACCAGCTTGTGTTTAATGCTTGTCTCTATCCTGTCATCTGATCTGCACCTGACTAGGCAGGTATCTTTTGATTTACAGAAGCCATGTGCTTTTATGTGTCAAAGGACTTTGGTCAGGGAGGTGTCTGGGAGCTCGGTGCTGCAGTAGAAGCTTTCTCTGACCTATCTGCCTTTGTCCCATGTTCCTTCAAGGCCGAGAGCCGGGGCTGTGGCTGAGAGACTTTGGAGTAATGCAACAGTGAGGAACCTGCAAGATGCTTATGTGCGGTTGGCTGACTTCCGCTGCGAGCTTCTCAGGTAACCATCCTTCCTTGCTGTGCCTTGCCAACCAACTTGTGGTGTCAGTGCAAGGGACAGCCTCAGGAGATCAGCTCGGCATGGGTAGAACAGTGAGGGGGATTGAACATGAGGTAAGCTTTCCTTCGTGTGAAAAGACCCTTGAAGGTCCAGAGCATTTCTTGTGCCTACGTGTGGGCAAAGCTTGCCGTGTGCTGTGCCTGAAGAGGGTCCATGCCGTTGGCGTGGGCTGGTAGCTCTGCAGCGGCAAGGGTTTTGTGCTGAGGAAGTGGCCTCTCAGCTCCTTCAGCTCCTGCCACCGCCCAACGGCAGCACCAGGCGCTGTTCAGTGTTCCCTGTGTAATGCTGTCCCTCTGCTTCACTTCCAGGCGTGGTGTCCAGGCAGAGCCTCTCTTCATAGGGTACTGTGATCATGAATTCGGCGGGTTTTGAAAGGAGAATCCGCTGCCCTCAGTCTCTGCACACCAGAGGAATGATCTCTTGCTCTCTCAAAAGCTGCTGGCATGGTAAAGGGACCCCTTTCCTCCCCGTGCTTCTTCTCTTGCATTGTTGCAGTGAACGTTTTTTTTTCTTAGTGTGCACTCTTTGCCTCTTTTTCTATTTTGGTTTCTTTAAATCTATGAATAAATGACCTCACAGAGAAAAAGGTGCCTTTTCATACTCAGCTGGGGCTTGGGAAGACCACGCCAAGGTTTTGTTAGCAGGAGATGGATAGGTCCCACTCTGGGGCAGGCTGTTTCCAGAGATGTTGGTGGAGGAGCATCTGGCTGCGCCTCACCCTGCTGTCTCTGGAGCTTACTGGATGCCTGCTCAGCTGGATAAGCTGTGCTTAGTCTCTGCCGATATCCCAGATTTCATGTCTGCTAAGAGAATGTGGTGTCCAGTTGTACAGCAGTGTGTGCAGGGGGGAAACCGGTGTGTAGCTGGCCTGCTAACACCAGGATCTCACTGCCACCTTGGTTTTGCTTCTGTGATTTCCTGCACGCCAACACTGCTTGCTTCCTGTCCTCTCTGTCTCATCTCTCTGTACCTCAGCTGCATCCAAGCAGGAGGCCTGTCTCCAAGCCGCCATCTCTGCAGCCCTAAACCCTGTCTTCTCCTATTCAAAGCCTCTCACAGACCTCGCAGCCCTGCTGAGCTGGGTGCATGGATGTCATGGAGTCACAGCTCAGCTCTTCAGTCAGCTGTGGCCTCTAAGGACTTGGCCAAATTATCTGTCCTGCTGCTGCTCTGTAGTCCTTGGGGAAGCTCATCTCTGGTTCTCCTGCAGCCAAGTGGTTTGGTTTGGACACATTTCCTTGGAGAAGAGGCTGCTGTTGCCACATTGTGGAGCAGGGACAATCGTGGTTCTGGTCTTTTGATGGTTAGGATTGCCCTGCTGGAACTCCCAGCCAGGCTGAGTGTGAGGATCTCTCTGGGAGAAATCCTGAAAGCCAGGACTCTTGTGTTGCATCCTGGTCCGAAATGATTGAGATCTGCTGTTTGTCCTCTGTTGTGGCCGGAAACTTATTATTATTGTTAATTTGGAATTAAAATCACTCCTAAATCATCAAGCCTCGTGTTTCTCACTCTCCTGTCAAGGGGTACCTGGGTAGTTCTTGCTGAAGTGATGCAGCTGTCCTGGTTTTAGGGGGAAAAGAAAAGATGCTGGAGCCCTCCCACCTGCTGTTTAGCTGCCGGCCACGTCTGGGGGAAAGATGGGTATTTTGGCTGACTCCCGAGAGCCCGTGTGCTTCCTGAGTGAAGATGCTCCTCTGCTTCCTCGGAGTGCCTCTGGGAAGCTCACGTCCCTTTTTTCTGTTTTGGGTGGTTTTTTTTTTGTCTATCTTTTTAATCATAAATTCTGCCCAGGCCCAATGGTTGAGGTGGGACGTTGAAGGCGAGCCAGGGTTGCCTGTCACTCCTGGCACGTTTGTTTCTCTTAACTCGAGTAACACAAAAGTCGTAAGTAATAATAGCTGTTTCATTTCGCCTGACGCGCTGCCACGTCCCGAAGAACTCCAAAGAGAGGAGTGGTGCGACGGCGGCTCCTTCTTCCCCGCGAGGCTCTGCAGGCGCTCTGCGGCAGCTCTGCCCGAGGCCGTGAGCCCGCCGGGCGGCAGGCGGGGCGGCGGGGCGGGGCGGGGTCCCTCCGGGGCCGGGGCGCCCATCTGTCGGCGTGCCGCCGGTCCCCCCGTTTCCCCGCCGCGTCCTTGCGGCTTCCTTCGAGAACATCTATTTTTACCCGGGATTTGTCATGTAAAACTTGCCGGGAGAACACGGGAACATGCAGCGTGTGAATCACTCGGGGCCGACGGCTTTAAAAATAAACCCGAGCGGTGCCGGAGAGCGGCAGCTGCCTCTGCCCGGCCCCCCAAAAACGGCCGGCACAGACGCGGGGCGCCCGCGGGTCCGCTGTGGGGCGAAGCAGAGAGCGGGGCCGGCGCCGGAGGAGGGTGCGAGCAAAATAACGGCACCGCCGTTTATGCCAAAACGCGTCTAAAGCGAGATTAAAAACGCGATTACCGACGCTGGACTGGGGGGGACACGCGGGTTCGGCGGCGCGCCGAGAGGCTCGCAGCACGGCCGGCCGCACCGCACCGCGCCGCGGGTGTCAACGCGGAGCTCCGCCGACGGCCGGGGACCGCCCCCGGGGGGCGGAGGG
>PPHD01029579.1:0-10572 GCA_002909625.1 Bambusicola thoracicus
CATCCAGCAATCACTTATAATTAATTGCTAAGTAGAAGACAATTAAAAATAAATAGAAAAAAAGCCTTATCCTTTGTTGTTTTTTAAGTCTATATTACTTTCCCCCAACCTCAACCTATCAGAAGCATATAGAGAACTAGGAAATACTCTTTCTATATATTAACAGCTGTGCTATTTCTTCAGGAGTTGGACCATCATCTAATCCTTTGGATGACAGAAGAATTATTATTCTTAAGTAGTTCTTTCTGTGTCTGATATTAGAATGCTGTCAGAAGATGAGTTTGTACTGGGCATCCCTCTTTCTCATTGCCTTCCATGCACAAAATGTGCAACAAACTTAGGACATTCAGGAACATTATAAAGCACAGGTTCTCTAACTCATTCTGTAAATTCAAGTCCTATGAAGAAAGGGTACTTTATTTGAGACCTAACAACTAGATTTGTTTTTTCCAAGGTTAAAGAGTCTCATTTTGTCCTTCACTCTTACTGAGGAAACTTGTAATGCTTTTTGTTTAATTAAGTGACAGAATAAATTGACCGCGGTGATCAGGAAATGTTTTGATCCAGATTATTGGAATGGAAACTATACTCAGCTTTCCCAGCAATTTATAAGCCAGCATCTTTCTCCATTAGATCTGACAACTACAATTTACTCTGGACCTCCTGATGTAGCTTGTCACTACCAACAGGCCAGTATGTACGTGGCCAGGGGTTACAACATACTGATTCATTAGGCTACAACCATGAATCTGCCACTTCAAAGAAAAGGCCCATCCATCTCCCTACATTTAGCTGTCATTCCTACCATGAATGTAATGCTATTACTGAGACAGCCAAGTCCATTGCTCATGCCAGATGTTGTTAGGAATTCAATCCATCGTATCTGTGAACACTAGTCCCTTCAAACAACAAGATGTTGAGTGAATTACATATTGACTGGTGAGGTTTTTTTGGCATTTAATTATCCAGCTGAAAGGAACATGCTTAATTGTTATTGCAGTTACTGGTTAGCAACTACGTAAATAGAGGAATATTATGAGGAAACGGTAGAGCATCGGCAGCTGAATAAACGTCTTTATGTCTCTACTGAGCACAAATGCCTCTCTTATAGGGTAAAATGAACAGGTTTTATTTTTGATTTAAAGTAAGAAAATGTGCTATTGTTTCATTAAGGCAAAGTCATGTTGCTCAAACTTCTGCTAACCAGTTTTGGCCATTCAAGCAGGAACATTGCCAGGGTGCATGGGGGTAGCAGCACAGTGCTCGTTATTCATACATTCTCAGATATTCATGCCTGGGTAGTCAGGGAAACATCTATTGGGACTCTTGCGTTCAGCATGAGGAGTACATAATCCTCTTGGAAACAAGTTGTTCTACAGAAGTCCAGAGACTTAGGATGCTATCACGTCATATCTCCTTACGTCTGCAGAGCAGCAGTATCCAAGTTCATTACTTCATATGCCACACTGAAGCAGAACTCTGATACTGGAATGGAATTAAGCCAAATCCTTTCATGAGTCCACATCACAAAAATAGTCTTGTGCTTCTGTACTTGGCTGAAGCTGAAGAAAGAAATATTATGAATCAACATGATATTTTCAGACTAGACAATAATACTGTACTCTCCCCATGAGTGTTCTATCATGTAATATGTCCAGCTAAATTTCAGCAATAAGGGCTTTACAGTACTAAATTAGGGCTTGAGAATTTATTGATTTATCTATGTGAAGTTTTACTCTTATTTGTAAAGACAAGTAAACAAAGTAATTAGCTAAGTATGAAACAGTTTGTTCTGCTAGCTAGATTTAACAGGGAAATAAGACACACTTAGTGTGACAGAAATAGAAAAAGCTGATACTTTAATATGGAATGGATACTTTAATGGAATAACCATGGATATTGCCTTTTTTTTTTTTTTTTTAATTGGCTTAATGATATAATCTGGAATACAGGAATTAATATTCCCATTCATTCACTAACGAGAAAGCAATGTTTGTGGTTCATTTACCAACTTTACTTTGCTGACAGCTAGAAAGAAACTACTTGTGATTATATTCATTTGATGAGGCCAGTTTGTCCAACACTCTTGAACTGATTCTATTTAAAGGAGAAAAACAAATGCCTGCACTTACCATTACCAGAAGGTTTTTTTGAAAATATTTTAACTAAAATTAATCTAAATTTAGTCGTAATTTAGAATGCTTCATAAGAGCTTTGTTTGAAAAGAGCTGAGCTGCTCGTGCAAGAGATCTTGGTTTGTTTTGCTTTGTTTTCCTGTTATATAGATAACTGTTTACAAGGAAAATATCTGATAACTTCATCTAGTTCAGGAGAATGGTTTTTTTTAGCTCCTGCTCTTATCTGGTGATACTAATGTCCTTCAGAGCTGAAGGAACCCAATTAGCAGCAATATATGGTTCCACTAGATTGGCACTCTTGCACATTAAGACCCAGACTTAAGTAATTTCCCAGATTCCAATGAATGTCACTCAAACAAGCACAGGGAACACTCCTTTTTTTCTTCTAACTTTACATTTCTTTCAGAATCTTTATATAAACAAGACCATTGCAGTCAGTCCTGACTGTTACTCTTCTAATCCTCCCATCCTAAAGCCACAGTAATGATACTTGAGGTTGAGACCCCCCAAATCAAGGGGGTCTGGTAGCTAGATGTCACTTTGCTCTAGCTTGGTAAATACTAAAACACTTGACAACTGACTCACAGATCCCCTGCTAAGTCATAAGGGCTAATCTGCTGACAGCCTGATACCTGACGAATGTGTGGGAACAAGTATTAATATAGTTAACTATTTAGGGTTAATAATCCATTTATACAACTCCTTCTGCAAGAACTGATCTTACAAGTTGGAAAGAAGTCTGAACTTTAACGTGTCTTAATGAGTTTTAGATGAATAGGTGCTGATCCATCACAGTTTTGTACTCTATGCAGTTTGCTGGGTAAGAAATATAGTGGTAATATCCATTATGATCTATCCTGGAATTTGGCTTCACTGGATCTCAAGTATAAATATTTATACATGTGATATTTAAGGTGAGGGCAGAATCACAGTAAAATAATTTGTGTCCCAACTCACAAACAGTAATAAGGAAATAAAGGAGCCTAAATATTACACGTACATTCATAGCCCCTGTAAATTTTACTGTGTGTTTTCAGTTTTCTTTTCTAGTCACTAGTATCTAGGCACCGTATCTGACTGGAAGTTAATGTGCAAAGTTATATTACTTACTGCTTTGTGATGCAGGCAGTGACTTTCAGAATTTTCCTATTTCCACCATGCTTAGCCATAAAAATTGTGTTTATAAAAAGCAATTATTTATATTATTCTATTATTTATCTACTTACTTATTTTCTACCGCTGATTTAGCTGAAATTGGAATTGGAACATGAGATATTTTTTGTACCACCAGATGCAAGGCCGTGGAAATAACGGACTAATCTTAGTAGAATTTACAGTTGCTTTCTGCCCAACGGTACTTTGCTAACCTTTAAAGAGTTTTAAGAGTTCAGAACTTGAATACTGATATTTTTTGACACATTCTTTTAGGCACTGACTAACAAACTTCAATTATCATGGAACATTCGATTTTCAGTCTTCCAGACATAGGCCTTGATATGGCTAATAGAATTTGTGCAGAGATCTAGAGGTACAATTTTGTCATACGCAAATTTAGCTTGTATTTTATATTTTGCTTTTTGCCTTTAATTCACGTGTCTTAGCTGCAAAGTATATAATGTGATAGTCTGACAATGCTCTGAACATAATTTTTCATTTTCCCTTGGGAAAAGAAGAACTAACACTGCATGGGACAACTATAATTAATAGCCAAGATCCCCACAATTTACAGAAGCTATTCTAGGTAGATAATTATTTCAGGAGTACCTAACTTTCCACTGCTAACATACTAGACTTTAGAGAAATTTGAAATTACTGTGTGTTTGTAGACAAGATGACATTACGGAACTGAGATTCTGAACATGAATGGCTGAAGGAATATTATTTGCACAGTGTCCTGCGCACTCACCATTTTACTTATTTACTTATTTACTTATTCTGTTGGAAAAACTATTCTGCACTTTCCAGGCTGAACAAGGTAGTCTTGGTTTGAATTACCTAAATGCAGCACCTTTCCTGGGAACAGTATTTCATTAAAAGGCTATGTAAATCTCGCACAGAGCTCTGTTCAAATTGTTAAGTTTATTGCTTTTTGAGACCTTAATTATAACATTGTTTAGCTAAAAACTACCATTAATAAGTGGTTCCCTGTTGTCAGAGGTATTGCTGAAGAACTAGAAGTCTAAAATTCAGCCAGTCTTCAATGGCTTTGGATGCAAATACAGTCAGTAATTTCTTGTGCTTCATTATCCAGCTACCAAGATAAAGTATTCCACCCTTAATTATTAAGTCATTCAGAAATGCATCTTATCGTACTTCCAGCTGATACAAATGAATGATTTCTGAGGGACTTGTGAAGTACTTTGGCCTATTTATTTAAACCAACATGGAAATATCCAATATTATGTCTTTTGGTCTATTGAGGGGTATATCAGTACACTTTCTCCTTTTAGGAACACACAACAGCCCTAATCCAGCAGAACTCCAAGTCCTGTCTTGAACTTTGGTCATTCAACAGGTTAAATGAAATGCTTACCCTTTTGTAGGATTAAGTTTCTGGACTGGCACAAAGCTCTGAGTCAAAAGTGGTAATTTAAATTGGCTTTGAAGGGCTACAGTTGTGCTTTAAGCATAAGTGGCAGTGATATTATATGTACTGAATAATTTGACTGTTCTGTGTTTGGGACTGAAGCTTGACTGTATTTTAATAAAATAAATATTTCTTTGCTGATAGTTGCTGGGATAAATAGCAGAGGAAAGACATATTCTGTGAAAGACAGGCCCATCATAAATCATCCCTCCTGGCCATCTATAAAGCCTATGTGAAACGAGAAAAAAGCTTATACTTAATCAGGCATTTAAACAGGGACCTCAAATCACATCATAAGTGGAATGTATCTGTTCAGTTAATATGCTTCAGATATTTAATTTTTGAATACAGGATTTATTTTATTTTCATTGTAAAGTGGAGGGGCTAAAGTTATGGCTAATAGTTATAAAAAAATCAGCGTATGGAGGCATGAATGAGAAAAATGGGTGATTAACTTCAACTGATAGTTATGAGTCAAGGTGGGAAAACTGGATTTGCATAGTCCATTAATAATACCTCTTGGTGTTAACCAGTGTTAACCATGATGTCAGATTTATACTAAGCCCCTTGTCACTTCTTTAAGGCTGAGGTAGGAATCTAGCTATGGGTTTCCATAGTCTGACAGCAGTGTGGCAATTAAAACGTACTTGTGGTGGAAAAGACCTGTTTTGGCTTTTTGCTGTAGAGTTCATATTGGCAAAAAATTGTTGAAGAAAGAGCAGGAGGGTGGGCGGGGAGCAAGTGAGACTGAGGGCACAAAGGAAAGAAACCTTTCAGAGAATTTGCAAGGAGCGAGGAAATATATTCAAATATATTCAAGGTAGCAGTGGCTAAATGGCTACAGCCCAGATGACAGAACTGCGAATGGTTCCCTTGGAAACATCCTTCTATTCAAAAAAGCAGAAGAATGTAACTGGCTCTTAGGTCATGCAGACCATCTTTCAACTCATACAGAAATATAGCTGAAAAACATAATAATCAGTATCAGATAAAAATTTAAATAAATTCCACTTACATTCCATAGTCTTGAATCATAGGAAGCAGGCTTGTTCTGCCCCTGTATTTGGGGTTTTATTTTAAATACAATTAGATTGTTAGGGCTATTCTGGGCGAGGGCCTCCTATTTCTTACTTGGATATGTGGAAATCCAGATTAACACAGGCTGAGAAGCTCTCTCTGTTCTTCTTACCTATAAATTATACAAAATAGTTCTTTTTTCTATCGACAAGCTGTATCGTTAGAATAGATATAATAGAGAAATCTAAAATAAATCTCAGATTACATATTTATGTATTTGGCCTGGTATTAAAAAAAATGTTCTAACACTTTTCAGAAAAAAATAAAGGTTGAGAAAATGGAAAAAGTCTTACACTGGCTGGTGCAAGATATGTTTTGTAAGATCTTTCAGCTTTCTATTAATGGATGTATGAATGTACTTCATTTTTGAGGGAAAGTACTATTTGGTGAACAGGATACTTACTGAAAATGAATTGTCCCCTTTCAGTCCATTGTTAATAACAGTAACTTTTCATTATGTAAGAAATATTATTGCTTTGATTAGTCAGTGCAGTTAATTTCGTTTTATTGTTTTGGAAATAAAATGTTTACAGTTGCCATGCTGGATTTAAAATCACTTAGAAGACTGGTTTACAGATCACAGAATCCTTCCTTTAAGTTCAGCAATAGGGAAAAAAAAAGAAAAAAAAAAAAAAGAATTCCTCATATCCCATAAGTATAGGATAACTTATTTTAGATGACCAAAGCATCCAAGGAATAGGCTAAATTAGCCACAGTGGAACTCTTTCTGGTTGCTGCTATGCAACTGCTGAAACTACCTGAACTTGGTCAGGCACCTTCCATGCTGCTGTTGGCTGCAGTCTTATTCTCCAGCTCCCAAAAGTGTCACTGTATTTTTTTCTAGCTTTGTTTTGTGGGCTTATGCCTCACTGTAGCTGTGTAGACTGAAGAGAGTACTGTCTTCCACCCTAACACATGACTTTTATGAGTTTATAAAACATGAATTAATGTTTGCCTTCCTGATGATTTTCCTCATCTTTCAATCATCATCAAATCAGACCTCAATTCTGATAGAGGACTTTTCTACCACATGTATTTTCTGTATCCATGAGCAGGTGGTACATGGTGATCACTTGTGTTTCCATCAGAGTGTGATGGCTGAGTTTTTCTTGCCTGAGTGCACTGACTCAAGAGATTATTCACCTCAGCACAGCAAGCTCTCAATTGAGTACACATCCCCTAGCATATAGTAAAGCAGAAGACAAAATTCCAGCTATAACATATATTTTACCATTCTCTTCCTCCCATCACCCCTTCCTTAAAAATCACTATGTATCAGATCTGGATTTTTATTATTATTATTATTATTATTTTTTAAGCAGTGAATATTTTTTCAATAGCAAAATATAGCAGCTGTAAAATCAGAGATAGAATTGCCAGTGTCTTCAGTGGAAACAGAGTTTTCACAATTTCTTAGATATTTATGCATAGATATTTATCCATCAAAAGCTAAACACACTCAGAACTGAGTAATATGATTGATACAGAGTACTTCTCACTACCCTTCATTTAAAAAGTAATAATTTCATTAGCATTTCAAAAACATCTAGACGATTAAGAAGCAGCTCAGAGATTGAGTAAAGGTGAATATCATGCCTGGAAGAGAAGAAGGTCACCTGTGGTTGTCTCAGGTTTGAGTAGAGAGCTGAATTATAAATGATTTATGCTACTGCATCTCTTGCCATATTCCTGTGCCACAGTGAACCAAAACTTCCTGGCCCATCTTCTCTGCAGTTACTCATTCCACCTACTTCTGTTTGCAGTCTGTTCAGCTGCTTTAATGGTTTGTTGCACCATGTTGTGGGCTGAATAAGTGACCTGATCTGATATTACTTTTTCAGAGGTGAAGTATGTGGGAAGGAAAAGAAACCAGGGAGTGGAATACTTAAATTTAACCATTCTATAAAACACAGCTCATACTGACACAAAAATAGTGTTCTGTGAATACATTATGTGTTAAAAAAAAAGAAAAATTGCTAGCTGATGAAGTTACAGCACTGTGGAGCAGAACAGTGCTCATGGTCTAGATAGGTTCTTCCACTATTGGCAACACGAAAGGTCAAATATTATGTCATTTAAGGTTAAAATGGCTTCAGAATGGGAAAAAAAATTAATACTGTATGAGCAAAAAGAGAACAGATTTTCTTTTTCTCAGACTGTGATTTACTATAAGCATTTGTAGATTCTTTCTGGATGAAATCTTAAATTCCATCTAAATGAAACATTCATCTACTTGACAGTTTGTGGTGAATAGCAGCTTCTGTTTTCTGTCAGTATGAATTATGCATGTTTGGAAAAAGCTCCCAAATTTCAATTAGTGAATCTTAATTTTCTTTCTTAGACCAGATGGACTTTGTTAACAAAAGGATTGTATCTATATCTAATAGAACCACAAATTGTTTTAATCAATTTCAATTGAGATAAATATTTGAAGCATTAAACCTGTCTTCACTATTTTTTTAACAAAGTTGATTCTGGATATCAACAGCACACTACTCAGTTTATTACATTTTTATCCAATTAGAAAGCAGAATCCCCATGCACTAATTGGCAAGTACATAAAAGAATCTACATGTTGCTTAAGCAGCAGAGAGGCAAGGAAGTTTAATTAAGTTGCAACAGGCAATTTGTTACTAATTATATTTGGTGTTAGATGGTGCTGGTTTACTGGCATAGATGGGGGAAAATTCTTGTACAGATTATTATAAGTCCAAAAATAGGTTAAATATTTTTCCTGTATCAATGCCATAAGAATTTAATACTGAATAGTTCACTTCTTTTTTTTTTTATTTTAATTGAGTAATGACTTTGAAATGCTTAGGTACTGCAAATACTAGTGAGTAAGTCTGCACCAGATCCCATTGTATACAATAGAAGTCCTATGTATTTTTTCTCAGCATAGACATTTTTAATTACGTAGTAACCTTAGTTTTCTTGTGTTCAGCTACTTCAACACCTTCCAGCAGTTCTCTTGCTAGTGACATGCCACTTAGAAAATGAAGATGTTGTCACGAGTAATTCAACATTTACAACAAATTTGTTGAAATTTTGTTAAATCATGGAATTTTATTTTATTTTTTTTCCAGAATTCATCCAAAAGTTTTTTCAGGTAATTCATTATTCATACCTGTGAAGTATTTATTTTAATTTGGTATATATTTTTAACAGAGAGCTTAGCAGTACTTAGGTTTAGAAACTAACTCTTAAAGAGATTTTACTGTTATTTTTTAAATTTAGACTTCAAAGTCCTTCATTCATTGTCAATAAATACATTCTGCTGTTGTTAATGTGAAAATGTTGTTAACATGAAAATGAGTGTTTCCTTGGCAACATTTCTGTTACTATGTACAAATGAACAGATAAATGTTTACTAAATTAATTTACTAAGACTGCACAGAGTTAGTGTTTGCTCAAAGACGAGTCTTAATTCTCGTGTTCACTGATGGTAGATGGTACGAGCAAAATAAGTGAATTCAATACAGCTGCATGAGTTTTTACTGCTCAGTCAAGTTTACGTAGTGTATGAATTTTCAGGCCTACAGCTAGTTGCTGAAACTGTAACTGTGCTATGTGGTGTCTGTAATTACATGCATGAGATTAAAAAGACTCATTCACAGCTGACTCTCGTCAACCCCACTGAAGAATATGCAGTGGAAGAGGAGAGATGTTCATACTGCCAAGCCTGAGGTCTTTCAGCTTCTGCATACTGTTAACATAGAAAGTTACTTTTAGACGTGATTCAGAGAATTAAAGTGGGAATCCTAATTGCTGCCAAATTCAGGAATTCAGAAGAGCCTCTTGAAAATATTCACCTTTCTTCGAAGAGGATGGGGAGCTTAATCACTGGGGTCAGGCTGCGAAAGCTAAGAGATTTCTTCCACCTATTGCTGATAACTATACACACTATGGAAAATACTATAATGAATAGGTGTCAGACAGAAAGTTTTCTCTGACTGCACAGCAGAAGTTGGTTCATTATTTCTCAACAGGAGAATGGTAAAACTAGAACAAAATACTTTTCTGTAAAATTTTGAAGTTTTCTATATATTATATATTTTCTATATATGCATAATGAGTTTATAACACCACATACAGGCATCAATAACTGCATATTTCCTGTTTTCATGGATGTATGGTCAGTTTGCCTTCTTAATGTATTTGTCACCCAGATTTGTATGGTATTTTTGTCTATGGTGAAAAAAGGTCCCTAATCCCTTGTGAAGACTAATAACATCTGTTACAGTTTTGGATTATATGGAAATACATTAATGGATACCCAGTATGAATTCCAGTTAAGTATCAGTTTGTGTAAACAGAAATGTGACTAAAACAAAAGTAACACCAGCAGTAACACATCTGTTTAAAGAGTTAATGCATATTGTAAGTACTTTAGAACACTAATTTAGGCTATTTTTCAACATTTTCTGTTTGACACATAATCATATAAGAAATGTCAGAAGCTTTATTCAGTAGAGTTGATGTATACCAGCTTGTTCTTTTGGGAGAACAAAGCCATAAGGCACAATATTTCAAAGTCTGCAGGGTAGCGAAAGACTCAGAATAGCCTGTTAATCGTGATACATTGCTTCTCTCCTCTGAAACATGTTCTGAACGTCTTATGCTATTAACAGCTCTTCTGTTTTCTCAGCAGACATCACTTCAGGAAAAAGAAAAAAGAAAAAAAAAAAGTGATCCAAAATCACAGATCACGAATAATTCTCGTGTTGCACTGGAATGTAAAAAGATAAGCAACTTATAATCTGATGGCAT
>PPHD01029580.1:0-10572 GCA_002909625.1 Bambusicola thoracicus
TGTTTCTTTTTCTCAAACTGTGTGCTTTAGTGATCCACTCACCCCTTTGGAAGAGTACCTTGGGGTACTAAGAAAGCCAAACTGCAGCATAATTTCTCTCTTACAAGTTTGAAGAAAAGCATTGGATTTTCTGTGAAACATTTCAACTAAAGCTAACTGTTGCAAATCTACTGAGATCAGAGGGTAATACGTGTTTACAGGACTGTGGGTGATTTCCACTGTTGCTCGTGAAACTATGGAGAGTGCTCACAGAATAGCTCTGATTTCTGGAGTTCTTTTGTTATTAAATTGCTATTTGTGCAGCTATATGAGCAGATCTGCACGTGTGGCTTTTTATTTTTTAGAGTGAAAGGGGGCTCTTTAAAGAGAATTTAGATTATATGCAATATCTGTTGTTTGAATGCTGGTAAAGTGCTGCTGCTGAGTTGAACGCATGTGTTTTGTTAGATGAGTTATAACATTGATGCATTTTTTCAATGCAAATTGATTTGGTATGTCGTGTCTCAATTCTTACTGTACTTCTGCACGTGCTTCTGTGGCTGCACATTAATACATTCTTGGAAGAAAAAACATGTTTTTATATATTTAGAAACCATCTACTAAGTCACTGTTCGCAACGTTATGAATAAAATTCTATGGAATGCCTGAATACACAACAATGCACGCGTTGCATTGATTATATTCAGATAAGTTAGGTTGGCAGAACAAACATTAACTTCTTAAAACAAGCAGTTCCAATGTTCTTTCTGTGACTCTTCTTGGAGCTAAGTGCTGTGGAGTCCTACTTATACACATTTAAATGGTGTTTTGCTTATGAAGGGGGAGAAGGGTGTCTCTCGCCTCTTTTCCATTGAGGTAAGGATATTGGCTTGAATGACATCATTTAATTTTCTGTTTTAGAAAGGGTTTATTTGCATAACAAAGCAGTTTTTTTTTCCCCTGTAGGATCATTAGTACTGCTGGGATGTATGTGTGCGTGCATGTTTCTGGTCTTCTTGCTGAGTAACTCTACATTTGTCCTTTGTAAGCTTGACTTTGTGGTTTATGCAGCTTTAAAAACGTCTGTTCATCCTCTCGACTTCCTTCATCTGTGGAAGAAATGCACTATGTGTCTTAATGCTTCTTGGGATGTTTTACGGGCATGCAAAATGAGAAATACAGTATTTTCTGCAGAGAAAATGCTTTTGCTTCTTTAGAGCATAAAGCAGCATAGAGGTTAAAGCACACAGTGCTTTGGTTAAATAATTGTTGCAGTGGGATGTACACGCTTAATATCGTAGAACCTATGATTAAGAAATTCAGTGTGGTCAGTAATGACAGAACATATTTATATTAGGAGAGATGAATTCCACTGTTACAACAGTCTATGGATATGATTTTTTTTTTCCTTTGGACATTGAAGATGAAACAATTTGAGATCCAGAAATATTATTAGACCTTTTTTTGCTTCTTGAGTTTCAATAAATTGTGGATGCTAAGCATAGATATCATTGCTCAACGTAGCAATGTTGAAAAAATATCATGCACAGTTTAAGTTGCAGTCCTGAGATGTTCAGGATCAGTTACCACTGAGTGCACTTTTCTGTTCGTGGCAGAGACCTTGAGGGAATAAGTATAGAATACTTCTCTTTAAATGCTTATTTCCTGCGGATCAGATAATTATTTATTCTGTAAACAGTGTCTACTTGTTGTTTACAAATAATTCAAATTAGGAATTGAATTGGTTTGAATAGCATTTCTGCAGTTAAATTTTATTGTGATGCTGCTGTATTACACTTCAGCGGGCAGGAAAGTGTTACTCAGGAAATGGATCCGTTCTCCTCTGAAATGAAGAGCTGTGTATTAGGAGCATTTGTGTCTGGAGAAAATCTTCACTGTTTGTCCAAACAGGCAGTTTCACTGAGGGGTTAGGCGTTTCTTATGTGATAGTAAAATTGTTCAGAAATATACATATATGTTAATTCAGCTCGGTCCATTGTGTGGAAAACTTCAACTTCTATTAGGCTTTTCTTTGACTCTTTTCCTTTTGAAATGCAGCTGCATCGAGCATCTTTGGCAATAGGCTCAGATCCCAAAGAGTGCAGTTAGAGCAAGAGGAGGAGCACTCTGGTGGCTTCTCTTGCTATGCAGCTATCCGTGCTCGCTTTGCATTACCTTATTTTTTCATTATGCGTTCGCTGAATATATTGGTTTCAATAATTACATTGTGAATGCCAAAACTGCATTTTTCCTATAACTGTGATGCTAAGAAATAACGCTTTAATTTTAGCCAGACATTCTTGCATAATGTTGCTTTGTGATGATGCAATTTAACTGGCATAGCATCAGAACAAAGAAAACAGCATCAAACAAGAATATAAAAACAAATTAAAGGAGGCTCAGAGTTTGAAGCCCTGCTTTAAAGATTTTAATATGCTTAATATTCTTGATTTTTTTTTTAAAGCTCTTTCTGTCTGTATAGCGTGCATGTAATAAATGAGTTCTGCAGAGCTTTTCCAATTCTGTGTTGCTGTAATACTTTCTTCCTTTGACTCGTCTCTAAAACTGCATTGTGGCAAAGAACATCCTCTAGAAACGATATATTTTAATTACAAAGTGTATGTATGCAACCTATGTATTTAGTTAGCTTGGCAGTAAAATTTAATTGCAAAGCTGTAAGGAAAAAAAAGCTCCTGAAAACACTGCATACATTCAGCGCACCTGAGTGCATGGAACTAGTAAAAGAATCAGTTTACTCAAACCACATTATCTGAAATGCCCATTCCACTGGGGGGAAAATGGCTAAAAATCACACTGAGTAAAAAATAATGTAAGCTGCTAATTATTTATAGTACTGAGCTTTTTATACTGTAATCTCTTCCATGTATAAACACTAATTATAGTATCAGTTCTCATCGGTTTTATCTGAAATAAAATGGTATATAATTCTTCCTGCTGATTTCAAAAGGTATGGCTTAATTGAAACAATATGGTATGTAAATAGCTGATAAATGAGAATTCTTTTCAAATGTACTACACGAAATTGTGTACAAACCTTTCAGGTTTCTGTGGCACGCTAGACATTTCTGAAGTTGTTTGCAATAATTCCAATTGAAAGAAAGTGGTACTGATAGATTTGTTCTGAGGTCTGACCTAAAGGCTACTGAAGCCAATGGAAGGGATTCGGTATACAGTGCATTTCAGATGTGTGGAGTTTTTTTTGTTACTTTTCTTTTCTCACCCCGGTCCTTTGACTTTGTTCAAAGGTAAGTATTTCTAGGTGTTAACGCGTTTTTCTCATGAAGTATAGATCTTTAAGAGTATTGTTACTTAACGTTGGAAATTCCAATGGGTGATTACATGATAGAATATTAATATTTTTATTATGTAGTTTACTGCGATGAGAAATATGCATTAGCAATTCAGACTGCAAACAGTGGGTGCTGAGTAAGATTTAGGAACGCTATATGAGTCAGTTGAAGGCCAAAATTTTGGGTATTTTTTTTGAGAGTTGCATACTGTTAATCTTGTTTGAATTGTGTAAGTACTTGTAATCTGTTGCCTTAGATTTGTGACTGGGGTACTGAACTAGAATTCCCCTATAAATATTAGTGTAAGGTATTCTTTGTTTATACTCAAAAAATTCAAAGCAAATGACTTGAACTTTCTCTTCAGTGCTTCAACTTAAAATAAATAACTGGAAATCTGATGGTTAGTATCAAGTCATGTTGAAGGCAAGATTTCACAATAATGACATGCAACTGATCGATATAAATAATTTATGATAGTGTCAGTGTAGATTTAGTAATCTAAGAACGGTAACAGTTTTGTAATTTAATGGCTGAAAATACATGTAACTCTATCTAACGTGAAAACCTGTTCTCATGCAAGGGATAATTTTGCCATTGATTCTGTGGTTTCCATATTAAAGTTGAAATACTTTTTAATTTAAGAATGTTTTGCTTTAAAACAAAAGAGGGGGGGAGTGGAAAGGAAAAGCAAGTTTAATGTATCGAGACCCTTGAATGCATCTGAATTGTCTGTAGTATATATTATCTGTTCTGTCAGCAAGTATAAATTAAAGTTGACTTTGCTTCTGTAAGTGCATGTTAACGTTTTTATAGGAGGAGTATCTTAATGGCATGTTACATATGCATATTTACTGTTAGATGTTAATGCGTTAACTAAGTAAAACATGTGGTTACTCATGCCGTGGAGTGTAAATAATTTGAAGATTTCAAAGGTCACCTGGACAATATATTGAAAACATTATTACTTTTTAAGGCAAGCAAGCAATTGAACCTTAATTTAAACATATCTTAAGTTTTAATTTATGGTTGGATTGTTTTTAGAAGCAGACACACACTTTTGTGGGGCGTGGAAGGATGAGCAGTTAGTGTTTGAAGAGGAGCCTTTTCCATATTGTAATTAAAGTTTTTATTCATAACAAGGTTTACAGATAGTTTTCTAACTTTCTGAAGTGCCTCATGGTCACTGTACCTGTGAGTTTGAAAATAACATTCCCAAGGTGTTTGTGCATGTGTGAAAACATGGCTTTCACTAGGCATTTGCTTAGGTTCATTTGTGTGTAAACTTCTGTCAGTTGTATAGAACATGCTGCAAGTCTGCCAGCACAGAAGCTGTTTCTTCACATGTCCTTTAAGCTCCAAATGGGCTTTGGTGTGGCTTGTAACATCTCTTCTGGTCTGCGGTATCATGATGATAGAACATCCTTTAGAAGGAGCAGTGGATAAGTAGTAATATTTCTGGTCTACTTCCTCTAATATACTGTGGGGTACCTCACTTCAGACTCAGCTTTCTAACGTGATTTTTATCTCTAATTGGACTGCTGTTGGTACAGCATTTGCATTCAGTGTGCGTTCCTGAACTACATAAACCAGTGCTAATCTTCTTTTGCTTTCCTTAGCTTTCAGTCCGGGTAAAGCATTCTGTGCAACCTGGTTGGGTTTGCATAAAATCAGAAAGACTTGTTAAATTGAGAATGAAGTTTCCCTGCATTTTTAAAATTATAGTTAAAAGCTTGCCATAAATGCAGGATGGTACATTTTGAAAATGAAACAACTGATATTTGCAGGCATAAATGCAAATGTGCACATCATTGTAACCAAGAAGCGCAAATCTAGGTGGTATAGATTTTCTTCTGACAGTCTGTAAGTGGCCTGTCCACACTTAGTTTCCTTTACTAAAATATCAGTACATATTTTAGCACATTTGTGCCTTCTCCCATGTAACATCTAGAACTGGTTTTACAATCCCTTGCTTTAAGGAAGTGTGATTGAAAACCAGATGGCAACTGGGAAATAATTACTTTGTCATTATTTGATTTAAAAGATGTTTCTAAATTGAAAGTTATCCTGCAAGATTCTAGTTAGTAGAATTCTCAACATAGAAACATACTACAATTATGTTCAAAATGGTGGATTTAAAGTGAGAACGGGCAAGGGAATCTGGAGAGTGTGCTATCTGCACTGTTGTTTTTATGATTATTAATTAGATAAACTTTATCTCAACTTTTGTGTATTTCCCTGGTTTTTTTTTTATAGCACTGTGTGGGAAACTGTGATACAAAAGATGCATGAGATCACTGAGAGCAGGAAAGTGCTCTGTTAAATGTTTATTAAGTTGTTTTACTTAAACGCTATGCTTTATGCATGCTCAACTGCATTGCTGTAGCATTGTGTGGTCACATTCACAGATGAACGACTTGGAATACCATCGAAGCTATTTGCTACGTATTAATAGTGCTGAAGATTTCAAGTGTTTGTCCTGTCATGAGCTAAATGTAATGATAATAGTGCGAGCCTAGTAGATTGGGTGTTGCATTACTGTTAAAACTTAACAAGTTAAAAATACGAAAGCCAGGCTGAATGAATTAGTCTTTCATCTTTTTTCTCCTCTTCTGTCACTTTTTGATTTAAGTTTTTTCTTTTCGTTAGATGGGTGGTAAGCATGGGGAGTATGTGAAAATGTTACACTTTGGAACTGATTTAAAAGACTTTGACTAGAACCATCTGTTCCCACCTCCTAATCTTCAAGCTCTTGAAAAATAGGCCAAATCTTATCCCCGGGGGGTCAGTGGATACAACTATCTGCAACAATAATAAGATGCAAAAATACAAAGTAGACACCAAAAGCTCGGTGATCTGCAGCAACCTACTGTTGCTTCTGGGTGTATTTTGTGCAGGTCTGTCTTACTTGGGTGGGAAGGGGAATGTAGAATTCATACGGGCAGTGGGGGGAAGCCACCTATTTGTCTTCACTTTTCACCATACGATAATACCATAATGAAACTTGCAAACTTGCAAATGAAATCACCTTGCCTACTGCAGGCACATGTTTCCACTTTGACAGAGGAAGTGATTTTTTCCGCATACTCCCTTCCCTCAAACTGTGTTGCCTCTTTTCCTGGGAAAATGTTCTGTTATGTCATTTAGGACTAGAAGAAAGTGTCTGAACCCCACTTTGTGTAATTAAAAATAAATAAAATAAATGCCCTTACAAGCAAGGTAAGGCTCAGTGCAGGAGCAGTGGTTTTTGAATGGTGGTTTCTTGCACAACTGCACATCAGTGTCTTGCTGTAGCTCTTCCTTGGTATGATTATCACATACTAATTGTCACTACCAAGGTTATTTTTAAAGTAAATGGAGATTCCTTGAGATTAATGCCTCATGTCAGTCTCTTTGAACCCAAACCTTTGTTTAAACTCCTGTATGTAGAGTCCTCTACAGCTCAGGTTTCCTTCAGCATTTGACATCCATCTGAGTTGCCTGCAGGTGCTAATGAGATAATACAGGTAGAAATACTAGCCCATATGCATTAAAAAAAAAAAGAAAGGAAAAAAAGAGCAGGAAAATGTGAACAACGCCATCTTGCAGCTTCATGTTTTTACAGGCATGGACTGTGTAACAGTGATTTGTGACCACAGCTCATTATAACTACACAACCGCATAGTGTGCGAAAGCTGAAACTGGCATAATTCTCAACAGTAAACACAGTCATGCTATGAGTACATTCATCCTGAGATAGGTCTCCCTTTTTGTACTGAGTCTACCCTGAGAATGTCTAGTTTACTAATGGCATATCTGGGTTTCATCCTGGTTGCTGGAGCTATGAGCCTCACTTTCCACAGCGTGAACCCCGCAACAGCTCTGTACCCACAACATCAGTTCAGAAGGTTATGATTGCCAAATACAGATCTTAGTAGGAGTCAGATCCTAGGCTATGTGTGGTATTTGTTCCTGGAAGAAAAATGTTCTCCAGATGACAGTCAGAACTATACTTCTGAACGAAACTCAATTTTTAAATAATACTGTGCATTTCTGTCAAACCTAAATAAAGGAAACTGTTGGCTAGTGTAGTCTCCTGCTCAATGGAATCAAAGAAGTTCCATATATATATAGGTTTGAGTAAGGAGGGAAAGCAGAGAAGAGACTGTATTTCAAATACTTCAGAGTTGTTTAGATGCTGCAGGTGCTACCGAGGAGAATACCTGAAGATGCTGATGTTGTGAGCATTATAGGAGGCTATAGAATTGCTTTTCTCAGGTGTTGCCCTGAAGAGGGAGATCCCAAGCATACAGAAATTTCTGTGCTATGGAACACCTGTTCGCACCTGTCTTCCTGTTGCTTCAGTCTATCTGATTTGTAACAGTGACTGTGTGCTGTAATACTCTCCTGCTATTTTAGCTCTATACTTAAGTAATTTTTCTTTATATGGTACATGTAAAGCTTAAAAAAAAACAAAAAAAAAAACCCTTTGGTTACGGACTGCTTACTTGTCCTCAGGCTTCTTCACTACCTTCAGCTTGCCACTGTGCTTCACTTACAACTTAAGATCTTTACTGAGCAACAGAGAGGATACCAAACTGCCTTCCTGCCCTCTGACTGTGGATGCAAAGTACTTCTTTACCCCTTTACTACCACACCAGGAGTGCTTCATGTGCAAAAATCTTTAGAACCAAAATGCTTATCTACTAATAGAGACGTTAGTTAAACATTCCTTTTTCAAATCTTTTTTCCAGAGATCTGCACTTCTGAGGCCTATTCTAACAGCTAAGATGCTGCTATTTCTTGAGCTAGCTCACTTGAAAGAAATGGCTTTATTTCCGCATTAAGAAGTAACTGAGCTTAACTGCATCAACAAGGTGGTAGGACATGTTAATTGTCTATTTGGACTGTGCTGCTAATATAGACTGGAGGTTTCATGCAGCAAGGACTGTAATTCTTCTGTGTCACTGCCTTTCTTGCTACATGCCACTTGTGGTATCCTGTGTGCATTTTGAAAGGACCCTGCGTGTTCTATGCGAGCTGAAGAAAGCGGAGCTTCCAGCTCTGGCCTCCTTCAAAGCAGAGCTGTGACATGTAGTTGATAGTGATGGGATAAGGGGAATGACTTTAAATTAAGGCTGGTGGATTTAGGTTACATATTAGGAGGAATTTTTTCACACAGAGGGTGGTGATGCACTGGAACAGGTTGCCCAAGGAGGTTGTGGATGCCCTATCCCTGGAGGCATTCAAGGCCAGGCTGGATGTGGCTCTGGACAGCCTGGTCTGGTGGTTGGTGACCACCAGGGGAGTTGAAACTAGGTGATCTATGAGATCCTTTTCAACCCAGGCCATTCTATGATGTGGAGGTTCAAAGAAGGGTTGCATATGCCTCCCCATCAGAAAGTGTGTTGAAGTCATTTAGTAGTAGTAAGTGTTGTATGGGTCATTTTATATTTGTGCATCCTTGTGTGACTAGGTTATGTCTATATACTCTGGAGAAATAAATGCTTTTTTTAAGTGTTGTGTTCTGTAGAAATACCTTAGATTTTACAATACAATGGCTGTTTTTACCTTGTTAGACACTATTATTAGCATGTCCCATAGCTGTGTACTCCAGCTAAGCGGCATGACTGATATTAAAAAATATATATGTATTTTTTATTGTTCTTTTATGTTGACTTTGACAAAGATGACAGAGTACTTTTCCATTTATGTTACAGATAGCATGTAGCATTTGATGTATCTAGTAGGTGAAGCAGCACTCCACTTCATGTGTTTCAGCCCATAGCCAGAGCCTGATCCTTTCATAGAAGCATGTTTTCTCCCTCCTTCTCCTCCTACTTCGCCAGTAGGAAAAGTGAAATATTTAATATCTTGAATAGAAAGCAAGGCATTAGTTGTTTTGTTAGGCAGTTAACGTTGGTATTGTTTAGTGTACAAATAGCAATTCTTGCTTCAGATAGTCAAGATGGTAGTGTCTCCTCCCAGGATCGGAAGCATAGGCATGTAAGGGTAATGGTTTCAGCTATAAAGCATCTCTAATTCAGAATAGATGTCAGCTTTGCACTGTGGGCTGTTAATTTCCATTGCATCTTTGAGAAAGAGCAGCTGGTTCTTGTTTTTAATTTTTGATTCATATCAAAACCACAAATTACTACTATTAAGGCATCATTGGTCATTGCTTTTCTTTGACATTGATACTGCAGATATCAGGAGGTACTGTGTTTCACTGCTAGTCTTTTCTTTGGTCTAGTGAACTGTTAGAATGTAGGAAGCTTCTGTAATAAATAATAAAACTTGGCTTATTGCAATTTAACTCAGTTTTTTTGTAGATAAATTGTTACTTCAAATCTGAAGTATTATTAATAAGTGATGATAGAGACACTTTAAAGTAACATTATTATTTTAATTTTATTTTTATAAATTAGAAAAGATGTTTTCCTAACTTGCTCATCATGACATCCAGTTAGAAAGACAGGTTTTTCAGGAGAGGACTGTGCCAGTGTTACTGTGCCAGTGTTCACAATAATTACACATTTTTGTAATATAGTCAGTGTTACAATATTTTTATTGAAAGAAGAAACAAAGTATCGTCTGAATTATGTGATGCTGCCTCTTTTCAAAGGCATGAAGCATTTTATACCTACAAATTCATAAATGGAAACCTTTTTTATTGTGGAAACGAACCAATTTTTTATACATATTAAAATATTTTTAAGTATTATATGTGTGTAATGATGCAGTGTTCTGGACCTTTTGTGATGCTGTTGATTTTCTATAGCTAAATAACAGTAGGTATGTTAGATGCCTTAGGTAATTTTATCAAAATGCATTTAAAGTTGATAGCAACTACTGAACTTTCTCCTCTGTACGATAAAACAGGAATCAATTTGGTTGGCGACATGGATACGGAATGCGGTATGAAAATGAAATAAGATAAAACTCCCCATGGAGAAGCAGTCAGCATGCTGCACCCTGAAGGGATGACTGCTGATACTGTGCATGAAGGGCTTCTTTAGCCCTGGAATTTCTAAATATTTATGATGGCAGAATATAATGATTGAATTACATAATGTGTTGCTGTTTCCTGCTTTCTATATCCTGAAAATACTTGATAATCTTAGACTTAAACATTTCTTGTAGTTGCATTAGAGTTTTGCAGATAGCAGTTGTGAAATAATCAAGACTATTTAAGAGCAAAAGGGAATTTAGTAGAGCGCCTTCTAATGGTTAAAGTACTAAGCTAAAAGTAGAAGTCCAGTGTTTTAACTCTTCCCTTGCCGTTGACTGTAGGGAAGTGACAGGA
>PPHD01029581.1:0-10572 GCA_002909625.1 Bambusicola thoracicus
GAAGACTTTTCTGCTGCTCCCTTGTGGTCTCCAGCACTACAAGCATCACCCCAGGCATGTTTAATCATTATTAGCTGACCCAGATCTTTAGACATTTGTAAGTCATAGAACCATAGAATCATTTGAGTTGGAAGGCATCCTTAAAGGTCATCTGGTCCAACTTTCCTGCAGTGAACAGAGACAGCTACAGCTTGATCAGATTGCTCAGAGACCCATTCAGCCTGACCTTGAATGTCTCCAAGTACAGTCATCTGCAGTCTCTCTTAACAACCTGTTCCAGTGCCTCACCCCCTCCTATCACAGCAGACCCTGCTAATGTATCTGTCCCCTTCAGTTGATAACTTCTCCTCAGCTTTTTGGCATATGTCCTTTTTCCCTGCTCTTCCTTCTCTTTCATTTTCTTCAGAAATACTCCCCAAACTACTAAAACATATAATACAAGTTAAGCCTCCTTCAGGTCTTCCTAATGGCCTCTTTTGTTCTGCTTCCTTTTCTACTACACGACACCACAAAAATATTTGCAACCTTGTGGAGCTGTCTGGGAGACAGTAACATTCTTCTTTTTAGGCCTCTTATATAGCAGATATTTCTACTTTGTCTGTAACCCATAGTGGAATACAGAGTCATACATTAACATGGTTTGACCTTTTAATGTCTACTTTAGCAATTCCTGCAGCATAATAAGAGCATATCCATAAAGCAAAATAGCTGATGCTGAGGATCTGATATCTACACTTTGCAAGCTCAGGGGAGTTTTACTTCATATCTGTAGTATATTCCCAGAAACAAGACACCCATTAGTGACTGGAATGCATTAAGAGTGCATTAAATGTGTACATCTTTGGCTTCATTTTATGTGAAATAAAATAAAATAAAATCTAGTTCACTCACCGTGAGACATCACAATGCAAAGCAAACCATAGGAAGAGGGTCCTTTTTCAAAAGCATACTGTGAAAGTAACAAAAAGACCTCCAAATCCATATTTCCAGCTGGAGAGAAAACCAATATGTGTCCACTCAATGTCCNCAAAAGCATACTGTGAAACTAATAAAAAGACCTCCAAATCCATATTTCCAGCTGGAGAGAAAACCAATATGTGTCCACTCAATGTCCCTGCTGTTTGCAGCAGGGAGCTGAATTGCATCAGCATGGGGAAACTACCTCCCTGCCATCACTCTCACAAAATCTTTGCTAACAGCATGACTAAGGACAAGGGTTCCTCTTTAACAGACACAGTATTTTGGAAAAGAGGTATCAACTCTCTGCTGGTCCTTTTTCTCTCCATTGTTGACCCCTGGAGANCTGCTGTTTGCAGCAGGGAGCTGAATTGCATCAGCATGGGGAAACTACCTCCCTGCCATCACTCTCACAAAATCTTTGCTAACAGCATGACTAAGGACAAGGGTTCCTCTTTAACAGACACAGTATTTTGGAAAAGAGGTATCAACTCTCTGCTGGTCCTTTTTCTCTCCATTGTTGACCCCTGGAGACTCATACAGAAGCCTCACAAGACTTATATATGGGAAGGTATTGTAAATGAAATCTTCCAGTAGGGATGTTTTCCTCATTTCACAGACAGCTCATGTCTGAGAGTCCCCACCCTTAGGAAACTTCTGCCTTTTCCTTTCCTTGCTCACCAGATCATGGTGTAACAAACACTGCCACTATATGCTGCAGCCTCACATTTTCACTGACTCATACAACAGCTTTGAGAAGGAAGGTGCTGCTTCTTCTCCTTTAAAATCATCTTCTGTTGTTGTTTTTTCGTTTTTTCGTTTTTTGTCTGTCTTTGTCCTTTCTGCTATTTTTCTTAACATTTTTGCTGCACACAAAAAGAGAAGACAAGTAGAGGTGAATTAATCCAACTAAGGTTAAGTGAGTTACTGATCTAGTTAAAAAGATACCTTGTTATCACTGAATTAAAACAAAGGGAGAAATTAATAACTCACTTAAAATACTAAAGTGTCGATAACTCTATCCTAAAGCTACCCTTCTTGCCCAGGGTATTTTCACCTCCCCAGTAATCCCTGGATTTTGTGAGCACAGATTCTTTTTCTTTAGAAAGAAGTTGTCCCAGTGTTCCAAGCACCCGGTACAAGAAGGCTGATGTTGAAAGTATTAGTTTCTTCTGATTCCTCTCAGTTTTAGGGTTCACATAAAGTTGTTTCCATGCTCCCATTTAATAGAATCATAGAATGTCTTGGGTTGGAAGGGACCTCAAGGATTATATGCTATGGTAAGCCATGATCATACAATTCAATAAAGCAAGATGAAATAAATACCCCACTGACATTTAGGATTAAAGGCAATGCATAAGACTCTGGTTAAGTCATGACCACCTGGGCAATTTCAGTGCTTGACTTCAGACATTCAACTGCTTTGCTAAATCAGAAAGCAAACAGGTTAAAACAAGTGTTAGACTGGGATAAATTCTTGCAGTTGGTGGCCCAAGCCCATGGGCAATGAATGGGCTATTTTTGTCACTGCAGTGTCAGGGTCTTCAATATTCTGAGGAAGAAATCAGTCTTTATACAAGTCAGCCTAATGCTATATACGTACTGCAAGAACTTCCAAAGTTGCAAGAGCAGGAAGTGTTTTATCTACCTTTGATATACAGCTTTCAGAGGCCTCATAATAGCTCTATGGTAGCCCCTGGTGCCTCACTATTGCCTTCACAGATATGCACACACAGAACTCTTCATCCTCTGATGTCTGAGACTTCTGGGATTCATTAGCGAGTGTATTCATCTTATTAATGATGCATTAATAGCATCCATTGTAAGTATAAATCTGATGTTGTCAAGTGATAATTGCAGCAGATAGTGATTGAATCAACCTTCATCAAATTCAGCAGATGGGAAAGTCATTGTACTTCTGCTTTAGACATTCATGGTTGCAAAGACTACTTTTGTCCTTTCTATTAAATGAAAAAACTCTGACATGTTTCATATTTCAAATAACAGTAACGCTCGTCTTTTTCTTGTTTCCTAACTGCTGACAAAAGTAATTTTTAGCAGCAGCTGATAGTGGCCTTTCTGTATCTAAAGGGGGGGCTGTAAGAAGAAAAGTAACAGACTTTATAAGAGACAAAGACAAATGGTTACAAGTATAACAGGTGATCTCTACTGAATATAAGGAAAAAGATATTACAATAAGGGCAGTGAGGCACTGAAATGGGCTGCTCAGAGAGGTGGTGAAAGCCTTATCCCTGGGAGACATTCAAGATCAGGCTGGATGTGGCTCTGAGCATCTGATCAAGCTGCAAGTGTCCCTGTTCGTTCCAGGGGAATTGGACTAGATGGCCTTTAAAGAGCCCTTCTAACTAAAATAATTTTACGATTCTATTCTCAGTCTGCTAAGACAGAGTTTTCCTAGATTCCAACTAATAGAGGAGAAAATCCCAGGAGCAGGTTAAACAAAGCCTCCTACACAAGTGAAATTTGCTTCAAATGCCATAAGTAGCATCAGATCCAATGGTGTGGGGGACATACTTCACCTTTGAAGAGATATTTGGGGTCTAGTTACTTAAATAAATAGAAAGCAGATGTTTACATTCCAACTTATCATCTATTCTGCAGTCTGTAAGGAGAAAGGCATTCAGACCAAGATTCAACTCATCTTGAAAAAAAAACCTAGAGCAGTCGGATGAATTATGCTCCATAAACTTCCTCTTTTAGGAAAGGGAATGTCCATGATGGTCAGTTCAGTGTGCTTCTGCACTAAGGTGAGGTGAATCCCATTCTCTTTGTCCATTCCAACTTTCTTACTAAGAACAACATCCCTTCATCTGTGTTACCAACTCCTCTTAAATCACAATGTGAACCACCCTTTTGCATAAGCTGTAACTGCTCCAGTTTTTTCAGCAACTGCTCCGATGCTCACAACCAGGTGTACTTAACAGCAATGTTGGATCTGGTTGCTGCATCCATTCCTGTGGATGATGAGCTTCATGTGCCATATTTTATCTGTGTAGAATAGATGTTTCTTAATATTTACCAGCCAATTAAGTCATTTGACAAAAAATGTTACTTTGATTCTTCCCAGAAATAATTACATGTGTTTACTTCAGGTAGAAAACCCCATTTCTTCCAGAAATTGTACAGAAAATGTTTATTTGCAGAATTTATTTATTTATTTATTTTTAATCTAAACACCAAGTAGTCTTTTTGATCACATCTTGAGAGGGAGAATGATTGTTTTTAACAATTCCAATTTGACCACTACTCCAATTTCTACCTGTCATTATTTCTCAACAGAAGAAACTGTCAAAAAGACCTTCCAAAGAAAAAAAAGCAATAACTAATTTTTGTCTCTCAAGAACAAACTTTTTTTTAGCTAAACATCAGGGGGAAAAAAAAGAAAAAAGAAGAAATATCAAGAAGTAGAGGCTGATATGTCAGCAAACAGGAATTCTATATAATGACAGTTTCCATGGGCTCTTCAAGCAAAAGAGTAGTATCAGGTTTGGTGTCTGGAAAATGTTTCCAGTAATGCTGAAAACTGAGCAGCATTAAAGGAGAGCATCTCACAATTTCTTTTATGCAGTCAACTGTGAAATTTTCATTTCCATGTTGTTTTTTTTTCATCAATTCCTTAATTAAAAGTCATCAGAAGAATGATAAACAGGAACACTTGAACATTTTGCTCAAAATAGTTACTTTATTCTTTTGGTAAGCAATTTCAGGCTTGGAAGCTTTAGAGTCATTGTAGGATTCTACAGTGGTGCAAAGCAATGTCTTTATAGGACATAAGTGCTTAAGACTTAACAGGCCAGATTCTGGTATCAAGATGCTTCTGATGCTGATCTTTTTTATGAAAATGATCTGTGATACACACAATGTATGCCATCCTATGGAGTTAACTAAATCTTGAAGTAGGATCTAATTTCTGATCTCCCCTCCGCTAGCCAAGTCATTTTACTGGAGTCTGTTGATACTTCACATCTGGAACAGCTGGCATACAGAAAGGTTTCACTTTTTATTTCAGCTGGCATGTACCTGATCTGCACTGTGGATGAAGGCAAAGATACTTCTATGTTTTCTGATGCTTACTACATCTTCTCAGAATAGACAACAAAATAATCATACATGGGCCCAAGACCTAGCATCTGTGGAATACTTTGGTTATGCCATAAAAAGCTCTGCTGACACCAGGGAGTGAACTGACCAACAAACTATATAGCATCCAGGTTTAAAAAAAATGTCTCACTCAAGAGACACAAACTCCACTGTCACAGACATGGTGTAGAAAATCACCATAGTATTCCCTATACTGAGAGATGTATCTAGACGTAAATACCTAAAAGGAGAATGCAGTGAAGGCTGGTGGAGGTTCTTATCAATGGTGCTGAGACAGAACAAGAAGCAATATGAAAAGACTGGAACAGAAAAGGTTCCAACTAAATATCATAAAGTGCTTTTCTTTGTGGGTGACTGAGTACTGGAACAGTTTGCTGCAGAATATTGTAGGGTCTTCTTCTTGGAGATCTCCAAAAGCTGCTTGGACGTGGTGCTGGGCACCCTGCTCTGGATGTTCCTGCTGAAGTGGGAGTTGGATCAGATGACCCAGAGGAACCTTCTAATTTCAAACACTCTGTGATTCTGTGATCACAGAATTGTGATTAGGTACAAATTCAGGCATTCAAAGAGATGATCATAGCGAAGCCTCAGGAAGAATGCAGCATGACCCCTCATGGCCTCTTGCCACTTTACATCTGTAATGTTTTGTGCTGGAAAAATAAGAGCATAGGCAAATCTCCCCTTTGAAGTACCATGCCCCAGTTCATCAGTTCTATTTTTGCCCAGTGCCAAAGCCCATGAAAATATCTGAGAACTTTTTGAGACCACAAGATCTTCTTGTTTGCACATTCCATCTTGTGCTAAGACCTGAACAGAGCACTTTTCAATTAACCAGTTGTGCTTGCAGTACAATTACTGCTAGATCTGGTGCAGATGGCCAGTGATTGGCATTTTGAGACCCACTTTGTATTCAGAAGTCTAGATTCACATCAGAGCAAAGTCACATTGCAATAAAAATTTCTAAGTTAATTCACTTAAAACTTTTCTTGTTAGTGGGGAAATTGAGCCAATATTGGTATCAAGAGATTTCAGGCTATGGGAAACAGTCATTCTCCTCGGTTGTCCTACAAAGAAAGAGAGAGCAAACTTTCCAAATTAATTTTCCCACGTCTCTTACAAGCTGTATTTCCTGCTGCCTGCACAGTAAAAGAAGGGCTGGCAGATTTATCCTGCCAGAAAATCTCACATATCATTCTGAGCATCTCTAGTACAAATAGCTCTCCTCCAGCTGAAAGGCTTTTTTAGCAATTCACAGCTCAGCTGACTGGAGAACTTCTGCCCAGCTTGGCCTTTTATTTTAACAAATATTCTCTGTTTCCAAGATGAAGATTTATGACTTACAGCCACCTAACTTGCCTCAAACTGTCTTCAAATTGCTAATGGTTGAAATACGCCCAGCCTGTGGGAACATATATTTCTCTATCATCCTGCCACTGTGGCAAAGTTACAAGGAAGCAGCAGAGATATGAATTTATGCTTTGCTATGTCTGTAACCTCTGTCAGTCCCAGCACTAGCAGGATTATGCCTGTACCAGACTGCAATGGATAATTAGCATGATCTCATCCAAGCACGCAAAATATGTTTATCCACTTAGAGGGTTTATTTCCTTCAAGAAATATTTGACTCACATAAACTGCAGAATTGAATATTTTCAAAAATAGACTCCTTCTTGCATTCATGAATCATCTGCAGTCTACAGCTATGACATTACACATTATGTGAGTTTATATTTCACTCTATGCAATAAATGATCTTCAAAATTAGGTGTGATACAGATTAAATGTTAAATCAAATTATGTTAATATCTTCAAACGAGAACAAATTTACATGAGTGAACTTGTCAGATGAAAAAAATTTCATTTCAAAACATGAAAAACCTTTTTTTTTAATGCAAAATATTCTTTCAATGAAGAAGATAGCTACCAGTCAGGCAAATGAGCACACATTTAAGATAACCATTGGTGTAAATTGATTTAAGTGTATCCCTCAATAAGTATGGGACATAAGAGACTGCTTGTCTGCTCCATGACTGAGGACCTGTATTTTTATATAAGTGCTTTGAAAGAACTTTACAAAGGAAAATGAAAGCATATAATGGGTACCACCAATAATATTCACTCTATGAGAAAAGTTTTCTGAAATACAGGCAGCAATGAAGCCAGGTCAGAAATAATTTTCACTTTTCTAAGTAATGACATGTTTTAAGTCTGCCTATAATCACAAAATTTAAAAAAGTCTTTCCAGTACCTAAAGGGAGTCTACAAGAAAGCTGGAGAGTAACCCTTTATCAGAGAGTATAGAGATAGGGCAAGGAGGAATGATTTTAAATTAAGAGGCTCAGATTAGATAATTATTTGCTATTAGAGTAGTGAGGCCCTTGCACTCCTGCCCAGAGAAGCTGTGGATGTCCAATCCCTGTAGATGCTCAAGGCTAGGCTGAATGGGGCCTCAGGAAGCCTGAGATGGAGGGGTCAACCAGCCCAGGGCAGGGAGGGGTTAAACTAGGTGATCTTATATGTCATTTCCAACTGAAATCGTTCTATTAAAATGTGTAGCCAAAATTTGAAATCTAAAGACAAGGAGCTCTCCCATACCTTCTAGCATGGAAACTACCTATCTGCTACTTCTAGGGTGATGATTTCTTAGAACATAAAGGGTTTGATCATAAAACCATTATTTCTAACCTTAAAATAATGTGCAAACTATTTTGGTTACTTCCAAAGTGAGGAAGATGCAAAATGCATGTATTTTTTTCAATGACAGATGCTCAGAGGGGCTGTAGAGTTTCCATCTTTAGAGATACTCCAAATCCCACTGGATTCAGACCTGAGCAACTTGCTCTAGGAATCACTGCTTTGGGCAGAGCAGTTAACTGACAGTCTTCATGAGTTCCTTCCAAATTCAACTATTCAGCTCTTACTATATGAACATCTATTGATTGTCACAAACTCATCTGAATTATTTTTTAAAATGATGGAACTAAAGAATGAATGACTTTCTCCTGAAACTTAGAATTAAGTACATATAAATGAAATTCAGAAATTTTGTGGAGTGATATCTGAAAATTAACTAAGCAGGCAATGGGAAATTAACTCTCAAGATGGAAAGGAAGATGCTTTTAATCTAAGTGTTCTTGTGAATTAGCTGAGGTTCTGGAACACTTTTACATTGTTCTTTCAAGGAAGAACAATTGCTTCCACAGGGGGTCTTTGAAAATCAAAGGAATGCAAATTCACAAATTTATGACTGAAGATTTAATTTGAATTATAGATTTGCAGGCTGGAGAGTTCTGAAGAAAAGGAATAAGGATATTACGGAATAGCAAGGAACAAAATAGTTTTAACAATAGCAGATGAAGGGAACTGGTGGAGTGAACTGAGAAACATGTCACAATGAAAAATAATTGAAAATAATAGGCATTTCATCTTATTTAGATCAATGGGAAAACAAAAATTGTATTACTAACTAATATGTATTGAATACACTTTAATCCCATTAATCACATTATGCATCAAAACACTCTATTTTCTCTCTTGTTTCTAACTCAAAATCCCTGCAGTGGCAACATGGTACAAAACAAAAAATTACCTTTACGTCACTTGGTGTGGCTCATGGTATATTCCTTGTCATACTAAGTGAGAAGAACAGCCCATCTGGATTTAGAATAAATGTTCATTATTTGCTCAAAATATCTTAAATGTTAAGCAAATTTGCCATCATTTCTCAAGATAACATCTGGCCCTAAGATCAGTGAAATGACTGAAGAGATTGGAGGGCACCTTTTGCTTCTTAATCATATAGACAAATATTTTGAAAGTAAATCAGTCATTCCATGACTCACACATGCTCTTAGCTGCCTCCAAAACAAAAACATTTTCAAGACTAATTAGATAAGATCACAAGTCCTTGAAGAAAAAACTCTTGGGTCAAGTGCATCCCAAAACTGAATGGTCTATATTAAATTGTTTTTAACTACATGGGCATTCTGCAGTATTTCACATTCTGAAAGGGATTTGATGTATTAGGTAAAGAATAAAATGATTTTCTTGATGTCTAAGTAGATGAATAAGTAGAGCATGAAATCTCCAGGGAAACTGAAAATAAAAGAAATGGAAAATTAAAAAAAAAATACAAAAATCTATAGTTTTACCACTTTATTTCACTAAATGAAAGACAGAAGAAAACTAATCTCCAGCCCACTTTGGATTCAGAGTATGTCAAAACTGTATATTTCACCTACCGTGCAAAATTTGTGAGCATTTCCTTTCCTGGTTACAATGATAAAAACTTCTGTTTTATTAAAAGAAATCATAACCAGGAAAAAGAATATATCATTATTAAATGTGTTGAAATCTGTGGAATTTAAAACAGGGCTGAATGTGTCTTATTTTTATCTGACACTAAAAAGAAAATAAAAGGCTACTAATCAGATTTCAGCTGGATATCTTTTTGGCTCAACATCTTCAATACAAAGTCAAAATGCACTTTTAGTGGCTCTAGGCTACTACAACATAAACTATGGCATAAAGGTGTTCATACTGTTCATAGATGTTAGGATAACGAAGAAATGTTCAGGCTACACTCTGTGGAGGTTTAACACAAAAAAACATAGTACAGTGACAATGAAAATAGCCTTACAATGAAATTATCTTGTAGTGGAAGAAGAAAAACTCTATTTTGTCCCAGAGACAGATGTAAAAATAACACCCCACCCCTAGTGCTTCAAGCTGTAAGTATATAAAATACACACATGGGTTCATCAAGAAAGAAACAGCAAAAATACAAACATCAAATCAGTCTACCTTGGAACAGATTTTGTAGACATCAGTAACAAAGCAGTAGCAAGGCTTTCCAAATTATTTTCGATAATGTTCTCAAATACAAATTAAGGCAAAATTATACTGCTGAAATTTTTGTCAGGTAGAAAATTGATTGTGAACCAAAGTCAGAGAGTAATTACCAGGAAGGTACACCAGTAGTTAGACTTGAAAGATTTATCAAGAGCAGTTCCTAAAGAATTTTTTCAGAACTTACTACTAACTATACTTCTGTCCTATCAGCCTTACTTTCAATATGTATAGAGGCTGAATTTTCAGCTAATAGAAAGGGAAGAAACTGGGACAAAAATTCAGTGTGACCTTGACAAACTGAAAAAGACTGTACAACGTGACTCAAGAGGAAAGGTGTAAGAGGCTGAGGTTGTTTGATCCAAAAAAGAGAAGGCAGAAGAATATAACCTTAAGAGTTTTCAAATATATATTATCTAGAGGGAAAAAGAAAATAAATTTTTAAAGTCCAATGAGTCAGGGAATGTGACCAAGATCTAATACCTACAATGAGGAAAAAATTGGTCCCCCAGCAGGAGAATCCTTCTAATAGTAAAAACAGTAATACATTGGAAAAATATGGCGTAAAAAAATCTGTGAAATTGAAGGTTTCTAAAAGTTTAGACTTTTCTAAAGAGTTTAAACAAACTGAAGACAAAATATTCT
>PPHD01029582.1:0-10571 GCA_002909625.1 Bambusicola thoracicus
TACAAACATCCTAGTCACTATGTGTCTTTCTCTATGGGAATTTGGACCTCAGCCTCTTGGAGACTCCAAATGTGGGATTATTTGAAGTATTTCCCCTAGCCAGTTTCATATTTGCACTGAATGTACATACGGCTCCTAGACACATGCAAAAGCCCTACAAATAACACGTTCAAGAGCAACTGTTGTATTTAAAGCCTGACACAGGTTTGGTTTGTTTGTTTTAATTTAAATAACCAATATTTCCAAAGAACAGAAGAGGTTTTATGCTCTCTCACCCTGAAATTTATCTTAAATGAACACAGCCTTGATGTAAAGTTTACACTAGAAGTTTGTGGTTGTTTGACCATGAGACTCTTGAGGAATAATTGCTGAAGTAAAGTGAGGCACCAGTAAAAATCCTTCCCCTGCCCCCTTCTGTTCCCCAGACATCCAGATAAAACCCTTCTATCAATGTTTCTAAAATGACTTCAGAAACATCTCATCTCATTAGTGTCCAGCACTTATTATTAAAGGGAGCGAACACTTGAACTGTTAATGCATATCACAATTCTGAAACTTAAATGCAAATGTACAAACCATAAAGTTAGAGTCAATCTGAGATTTCTGCTTTCTGACAAAGCTGTATTTAGAACACCTGAGGACCAAAGGTAGTACCAGCATTAGTGCACTGTCCCCTCTGTTGTGCTAGTACAGCTTTTTGCCTGGCCATGCTGAGAAATATACAGGGAAAGTGAACTTAAAAGAAGAGAACAGTAACAGAACTGCCAATGCAGGATGCAAAGCGTGGTCCCACAAGCAACTGCTCTGACAGCAACAAAGTGCGGGAACAGGAGTAGAGCAGGACAGAGCAACCTTATTACAAGAATATTATCAGACTTTCTGCACTGTGAAACTGTGGCCCAAGACATATTCGTTAGCTATCAGGAGAACACATGGCTCTGAACCAGCACAGACTGCAAAAATAGACTTACCAAGCTCTTTTACTCACAAGAGTCATTGACTGAGATGTTAGAATTCTGATGAATATGTGAAGAATTATAAAATAGTAATAATCTAACATGAAGTTTTAAACAAAACTTTCCAATTTAAAACTTGAATATTACAATCTGGTACAATTTATTTATTTTTATGAATTACTGGCAAATATTAACAGTATTTTTTGTTTTGTTTTGTTTGGATTTTAGTAATGGCAAAGTCAAGTTTCAACATCAACTGGCAGTCTAATGACTACTCTTGTGTTATCAATCATCAGAGGAAAAAAAAAGAGCAGCATAGCACTTCCAATGGGTCTGGTTCAGTTTGACTGGACTTACGCTAACAGCCAACAAATCTTAAGTCACACTTCATTTGCTACAAACAGGAAGATCCAAAGAGATTGAAAGCTACTTACTTCTTGTCTCATTCCGCCTGTTGTTATTAAGTATTAACTTGTTTGTTTCCAGCTGAGATCTTGAGCTACTTCGAGAGCTTGATCTTTCTTGACTATCTGACCTTACATCATCCAAGTGAAGTGGAACCCATTTTTGCTTGTTACCTTAAGAAGTTAACATTTGTCTCTTAATTATAGTACTGCTTGAGGTTTCAAATCCCATTTAAGATTCTATTTAACACTGCTTTTAAAACTATAAATAACAGTAAATTTCCATGTTAAAAAACTAGGAGAATCAGCTTAACATTGTATTTTTAAGATATAATAAATGATCGAACAACAAGAGATGCAGTAAACAAGAACTTCTCAAGATGAAAGGTAACCTTATGTGAAGTAAATGAAGGTGAGCTTTTTAATTTTTAGATGTATGCATGCTCCATAAGTATACAGTTAAATACATACACTAAATTCATCATTAAATAATTTCACAATTTGCATATGAAACATTATGTAAAAAAATAGCATGTCAGGCTAAGTACTGAAATAAAGATTTTAATCACTAACTGTACAAAACTTACTGAGAGTTTTGCTGTGGTATAGCAGTTTTACATCAAGACATTCAGATTAAATTCATTTCTGTGCATCAAGAATGGTAAGCAAAGCTGTACCTTGCTGTATGCCAGTCTAAACATCTACTGGCCATTTACTTAGTGATAATATGCACTGTTCTACACTTGATTGATATTGTGAACTTTGTAACACATGACACTCATAATCCACACTGGGGGGAAAAAAAAAAACAAGTTTGTTCCTGTAGCATGCTTTGCTTTGTACTTTAATTTAGATTAAAAAAATAAAAGCACTACAGGATTTTATTTTTTAATATACACACAGCAAGATTAACAAATATAAACAACAAAGGTCTTTAGCATCTGAAGAACCATCAGCAAGGAACCAAGAAATAAAGCAGTTGATGGCAGCAATGTTATAAAGCTACTTCAGTTGTGTCTTCATCTCACTCAAGTTTATTGACCACGAAAACCAGATGTTTCCTATTTTTAATGTAACAGGTTGGATCACGAGGAAACAACAAACCTGGTTTAGTTCTCAAGTGATCACTTCAGGATGTAAGCTACTCGCAAAATATGAAAATTAAAATGACAACACCTATAGTGTTATGCATGCATATACGTGTATGAAATTAAATGAACACAGTTCTACCTATTCAATGGATAAAAATGTGAAAGATGATAACCAAATGAAACCACAATTTTCCAGAGATTTTCTGACAGAGCTCCGTACACCACCAGGAGGACATGAACTGCTTTTCCTCCAGAATTCCTATTTGACTAAATAGGACACTCCAAAACCTGAGAAAGGAGGCCTGTTTTAACCTTCCTAACACAATATATCCTGTTATTGCCTAAAAAATGCAAAACAAAATGTTCCATCGAGTCATTCAACTGGAATTAACATAAATGTATCAACAATTAATTACTGCATTACACACAGTACCCAGACAAACCTTTTTTCCTTTGGTTGTTAGTGTGACCTTCATCTTCACTAATGTTATCTGCTGGACCATTTGGGTTAGCCTCCAGGTTGTCCTTGGTTCCATTACTGCCTTTCTGATCAAATTTCTCCTCCTTTTCTTTTCTGTTTGTTGGCCTCTTACTGTGACTTACAGTCTTGCACTGAAAAAGATACCAGTAATTATTTCTGACAGCACAGCTGCTGATAGCAAAACAAATTTATTTCACCTATTAAAATTCCTTTACTATTAGCTGTTCTCAAAATCTTCAGGACGGTGAGTTTTAACAACTGAATTGTTTTGTGAAGTCTTCATTTAAAAAATAACTCTATTTTCTGCTAGTCTGGCAAGACTATGAAAACAATACTTTAAAAGGAACAGGGTCTGATTTGGTTTCTAACACGAAGATGCGAAGCTACAGAACATACAACAATCATGTTTCAATACCTCAAAACTGAACTTCATACTACAGGAAAGAAATACGTACTTACTGCTGTCTACTGTTAAGACTGACTGACTTTTAAAAGCAGTATTCACAGAACTGTGAATGCACAGCATCGTGCGATTTTCTGATTTACCAATTCCAGCTGTCCATGTGAATTTTAAGGAGCCACAGCTCTTAACTCTGTCAAATCTGTTTCATTAAATCAGAACATGAGCCAAAAACAGATGTGGAGCTGTATGATTAGATTTACACCCCACCTCACCCCAAAAAATTAGAATATGGCATTTACTGAGAACTGTTTGCATTTGAGTAGTGCCAACGTCCTGCAAATCATCATTACTTGGAAATCCCATTGAACAGCAAGTTTCAAAGAACATACACAGCATTTCACTAAATAGTGGAAAACTTCATTTGGAGTGGATATGATATCTTCATGCAAAATTAAACTTTACAACCATTTTTGCCAAACTGAAGTTCTCCTATCTTGTGCAGACTGCTTTGAACTTGCTGGAATGCACACAGTAGATACAGCAGTACTATCCCCATAATTACTTTGAATACAAAACCTTCCCCTAAACAAATCAACTGAAATAAAATACAAACTGATTGTTTAGTTTAACAGACACTACATAAATTTCTGTGATTAAATTCTCACACATTAAAGTCAACAGAAGTTTAATTAAGACTCATGCAATACAATCTAGACCATTTGGTAAAGCAAAAAATCTTATTAAAAAAATACCCTTGAAAGAGACTACTTCTGAAAACATCAGACACTTATGCTCTTGTCTCAGCCTCTCTGGTTAGTACTGTAGAGAAATCATTAATCACACTAAATTTCACACAACCAATAGATGTTAAAGCACTGTGCTATTACAGAGTACAAAAGATATGGGTGCATGTTTTCCAGACACCCCCCCAAAAAAAGGAGCATATTCTAGACTTAGTTATAGATCAGCATTAACATTTGAGAGTATTATTAAAAGATATAAACTGTAAGTCTTTAAATGCTATTCAGTCTGTCAGAACTAAGCACAGTAGACCCTCTCGTTTTCTGAGAATCAGAACACTTATGGTATGGAGTTTATTTTTGTAGGCAGTTATAGAATTTCTCTGCACCATAGCAGCCTCCTACTTCTCATGTATTATGAGAGGTGTATCTGGAAAATTACAAATAAGAAGTACTACACAGTGAAATTGACAGCATAATCTTCAGGAATGGCATTTTTGAGTCATTAGACTGTGCCAAATGAAGAGGAGGTGCATTCTGCATCAAATATATAAAATGCACAGATGAAACTTTCTAGTTTTATGAATAATCAAGCAGGAGTTTGATGCCCAGCAAAGTTACACACTTTATCTAGTAAATCAGCAGCCTTAGAACGCAAGTCTATCAACACGCGTCCCTCATGGTATTGTTAAATATATCACCACTGTTCCCCTGTGAGCAGTAGTGGAGCAGCAACATCTCAACAACTGGCAGGAATATTAGTGACTGAACTTACCAATACTAAAGAGATGTTAAATCAAGGATCATATATAAATCCTGCACCTTAGTGGCATGTACGTCTACACTAAAATATTCCTTCCAACTGGTATTTCAGTGACTGAATGACCATTAATTTATCTGCATATAATCTGTTCAGGTTTTAAAGATTCTTCTAGAAACATCAAAGATTTTCTCTGAGATCCTGTATCTAGAAGAGGCAAATTCTACCTGGAAGAAAACGCAGTGCTGTGTCAAATGTGCAGACATCTAGAAGTTTGACCTACAACGTGAAAGGCCTGGTGAGAAACCTGAGGATGTTTAGTTGCTGATACAAACAATAAAGATAGGACTTAATTAGGAGAAAGGGAAGGTGTTGGAAACTGAGCCCACAGGACAAACGGCTCATACTGAACTACCCTAATCTGCTCTTTTTCAGCTTCTATTTGGAAGCTTCCAATTATACAACACACAGTGCTGAACCCAAATCCTCAGAAAAATCAGAGATGCTCCGCTAGGACTAAAGCATAGGAGTGAAACAGCACCAGATATACAGGAATTGTCTATGCTTTGTTGCTTTAAATAACTTGATGACAATGGCAATAGGAAAATAAATCCTTTCTCCATCCTCATTCCTCTGATAACTCTCAGGACACCTGAGCATAGAACAATTTGAGCACAAGAGAGTGCAGCATGCTCACAGTCCCAAAAGTTACAGGTCTGTGGCTCACAAAGAACAAAAAAGAGAAATAAAAGAAACATATGGTGGATTAAATACAGCGCTTTTTTACTCTACATGTTCACACAGGCCAAGCTAGACCAAGTATGCATGTGTGTATGCTTGAGAAGGGTTCAGACGTTCTTGTATTAGGATAAACAGTTAAGCACAGACCAGCATTTGGAATTATTTACAACATTTCTGCTGAAATTCTAGAATATGGAAAGCATGTTCTGAGGCAAGCACATTAATCACGGAAGGCCATGTGATTCTTAATAAAATAATATTGCAGATAACAACAGATACTTACTTCATTGTTTGCTGTTTCACTTGGTGTTGGCCAGTCTCCAATATCAACAAAGTCACCAGCCTGCAAAGACAGTCACAGTTTGTGCTACTTCCTAGATTTAGTCCCTTTTAAAACATGGAAGATGACTGTCCTGACTTCAGTGACAAGACTACCCCCATTTGAACAAAGCTGTTAGAATTAGCAATTCTTAAAAGCTGGGAAATACAAAAGAAAATAAATAAGCAGTTTTTTTAAACAGAATAGATCAATGGCAGAAGTAACCAATCTTTGCACTTTACATTCAAAACGAGGTACAACACACCTACTGTCTAAAGAATGTCTTCACTCAGAATACGTAAGTGGACATGGCCAAATAGAGATGATAAGCAAGCAAAATTTTCTACATTCTGTTGATAGAACAGACTAACGAGTTCAGACTGAAGTACACAAAGAACAACGTTCAAGGCTAATTGTCGTCTTATAGTTGGCTCCCTACTTGCTTTAAAGGTATCTACCTCTTTAACACCTTTTAGCATTTGGAAGCCCTTCAAGCACACTGGTTTTACTCAATCTAAGATGGCATGGCTGCACAAAATTTTAGAAATCTAACTGTTCAGTAAGAGGATTCGATGCCTCTCCTGTCAGAATCATTTTACAACAGAAAATACAGCACACTCATTACTAACACAATACAGAAATAGCATTTCCAAAACCGACCTATCATCCCAAGTCCCCAAATTACATTGTTTCGTTATAGCCCCTTCCCATTTTATATCATCTCATGACTTGTTCAAACCCCCTTGTACACAAACCACTTCAGTTTTCTCATTTCAATTTTCTTCTCTTTTTTTTTTAACCTTTCTCTGTCTTCAAGATTAACCATTGTCAAAGTAGAAGACGACGAAGGAAAAGTTTTTGTTCTTAACTTCAAAATATCTTGCCTTTTCTTTTTTAATAGCAGCAGCTGTTCGCCACTGTGAATGTTTACAACCAGAAACATTTCCTTGAAGTGATTTCATTTTCCTACCGTATTATCAGCAGAGCTAAATGCCAGTTTAGATAAGCAGGTTACATTAACTGGGACTTCTAATACAAGCAGCCCACTAACACCAAGCTAAATGTTCTTCTGGCAAATACAAACCTTGCTGCATTTCCTTGTCTTGGCTTTCGCTGCTTTTACATGTTTAGTGGAATTCTCTAGTTCTGAAAAAGAACAGCAAGAAGTACTTTCAGGTGATGTAATAAGTGGTGCTGAAGAAGCATAAGGTAAGCTTTAACAATTTTTCTGCTATCTAGCATATTACAACAATGTTTTTTAGCGGTCTTGGTATTGAACCCAATGAACATTCATAAACATAATTACTACAGGAGTACTTCCATAAGATAACTAAGGGCATATGACATTGAAAAACTCAAACTCACAAGTGTAAATAGCCTTGAAAAAACAGGTGAAGAGAATATTATATAACAGTATGCAAGCATTTGATGAGCTGCAATGCCAAGACTATCTCTAAACATTGGTATTTTAATTCAGGTATCAGCAAAAATGAGATCCCAAACAAACAAATACCAAAATATCAGAAGCTATATTTACAGCACGTGGTTCATTTAAGAAATTTACCATCACATGAGCATGAAAAAAAAGCTGTTACATATTGACAAATTCCTGGTAATTTCCATTTATAAGCAGTCACACAACTGCTAAAGAATTGAGCCATACTGCTCACAAACAAATCAAAGCAACAGAAGAAAAAAAAAAAAAAGGAAGGATGCAAAAACAAAATAACTGTAAGGTTGATACATTTTTATGTTCATATTCCACAAGTTACAAAGGCTGTTTATGATAAATGTAACTAATTGCCAGAAAGCTGACCCTCATACATTTCCAGGACCGTCCTAAGACCTACCCTTCCTGATAACAATACTCCTCCCGAGCAACAGTGCCCATTTGGATCCATTATGCCTTTTAATATATATGCAATTTCCATTCTGTACATGAATGTGATTTTCTCCTTTTCCTCCCATTTAGCTGTGCTCCAGCTCTTTCTGTTGAGTATTCAAGGGGGAAAAAAAAACTCAATAGGAACAGAACTATTACCAGATAACTTCTCTTGGGAGAGTAGATCCAGACAGATAAAACCACCTTTTAGAATCTCCTACCTTCATTCTGATCTCACTATGCATATTTTTTAATTACATTATTCCAGCTGCCTTAGTTTCGCTATGTGTTCGTTGTTGTTGTTGTTTTTTCCCCATAGAGAAGCAGCTACAACCTTTAATGGAAAAGTTTTTTTTCAGCCTTTCACTGAAAGCCAAGCACAAACTATTGAGCATGGCTGAAATCACCAGGGATTGTTACTTCCTTGAGGATAACATCACCTCCTTAGCCCTTATCTCTCTGGCATCCACTGACTTCACTAATCTTCCTCATTGCAGCTTCACCCTGGGAACCCCACCCTTACGCCCAGTGCACATAATGACTGTATGATCCTAATTTTTACTTACCATTCAATAGCAAACTACCTCCCTCTGTGAAATAAGACAAAAAAAAGGTTGTAGTCATGGAGCAACAAGCTAATTTGTGCCAACAACAAAGCTGCCAATTGCCCGCCACGGCAAACTGACCAGCCTTGGCATTTGCTGTCCGAACAGAGCTCTTCTTTTAGCTGTTTGGTTACCTTACTGAAGCCCTTTTTCCACCTCACAGCACTTCTACTTAAATTGCTACCCAAGGACTGCTCTGTCACAACTTCTCACAGTGCATCCTTGGTAAAGCAAGGAATTAAACAGAGAAGAAGCCAACTCGGCATCACCGCAGTACATCAGTCATGGGATATAATCCAAAACAGCAACATAGGCCACCTGAATCAAGTAAAATGAGACCCGACTTGCTTTGTAAGTAACCTTTCTTATCTGTTTATAAATCTAACATGTAGTAATCTAAGACTTAAAAGATACATTTGCACACTAAGTGAAAAGAAAATTAACATCAGGCAACAACACTGCCTAGCTGATAGTGCCCGATCCGAGCAGAAAGGCCAGTGAGCTCGGCCATGCTCTCCAGCAAGGGCTCCTCCAGGCTTCCAGGGTCTCGTTCAGACCCAGATGGAACTGACCGCTCCTGGCCGGCCAGCTTATCATTTGGGAGCTGGATTTTGGTGTAAAGCTTGAAAGAGAAGATAAGGAGTGGGGGAAGGAGGGTGAGAGAAAAGAACAAAACACAGGCTCCCTTAAAAGTTTTACCTCATTCAAGTCTGTCATGTTCTCACGAATAGGAGCACAGCCACCATGCAGACAAAGCTCACTCTACTATACATTTAGATAAAAGCTCCATGCTGAACGTTAACCCAGCCTTTGGTTTCAGTCACGTAACAGTGCAGAGCATCAGAAATGGTATTTTAGTTTATGGCCGCAGCAGAAGCCAGCAGCCCCCTGAAAATATACAGCTGTCTGCAATTACTTTACCTGGTGGGGTTTTAGCTGAACTCTGAAGGAGTGGGCAGAAAGAAAAATCAATCAAGGATGAGCAAGTTTAGTTACTACCGATCAGAATTCAATCACTGAACTACAGTGAAGATTCCATCCATGTGGAAACTAAAATAACCTTTCAAAGCCCTTTTAAAAATGGTCCATTCAAGTCTTATACACCACATCCTAACACAAGGTATCTTCTGCAGAAGGACATGGATGCGCCAACGTGTCAAGTGCAGTATTTCAAGGTGTGAGACAACAGTTACACAAAACAAAAGATAAGTTGCCAAAACAGCAGCAATCCTCAAGCATTAGAAAAGGGAAGGTGAAACCAGATGCTGTGTAGAGGAGCAAAGTTTACACGTAAAGCTGCATCACCAAAGCATCACCAACTATAAGTCAAATCAGGTTTATTTTAACCTATTCATTTTATAAACCTTTTATTTATTTTAAGAAATAAACGTTTAGGTCTTGCAAACATGACAAAACAATCCCTTGGAACATGCAATACTTTAAATATAGAGCATGAATTTATGATCCAAGATTCTGGGAAGTTAAAAAACAGTCATCTATGCTAACGTCCTTTCCTACAGTAGTTCAAGCATCTTATAGCAAAACAGCATTAGTTGGACTGACTTCCTCACGCTACTGGAACAAACCAAGGCACGGCATTAGGTCACCAGCATCATTCCACGTGTTTATGGTCAGAATCAGCTTCTCAACATAACAAGTGCTGAACGATCAATAGGAAAAAAAAGTCCTCAACATGTGATGAGTTAATCATTACACCTCTTACTTATCCTCTGCTTCATTTCTACTATTATTTTGTTCTTAGCTGCTTCATAGAAAGCTGCAACCTGTGGCTCAGCTTCTACAAAAGCTCTCATGCTGAAGCAGGAGCACGTGCCAGAGCACAGCCAGGTCTGCATGGAGGCTCTGGGCAGCAGGATACATTTCTTGCCTAACCGTCTCCAGTTAAGTAACCAAAAAACCCCTACCATGCAAACAGATGTATGTTGTGTTCTATGCACTGTGATAGGTCTGGAAAACACAGCAGATTTGAGAATGCTTTTACTCCCTTCAGGCGTGGGATAACTGCTGATGTTGTATCTCTTGATAATTCTTAAAATTAAAAAAAAAAAGCTGCTATTCAAACTCACAGTGAATTCATGAGAAATAATGACAGCATTTGCACGAGATACACCAAAGGATTTGATAATCAGATCATTTGCCCATTTGCTCATCAAAACTGTAAAGTTTGT
>PPHD01029583.1:0-10571 GCA_002909625.1 Bambusicola thoracicus
TAGTGTATGCTGCACAATGGTTTATTCCATCCTGCTCTATTCCCTGTTTTCCACCAGAGGGTGATGTTGGATCGAGCAGTTCGTGAGACAAAACCACAAGCTTCACAACCATGCCTGAATCAAGTGATGCTGAACTCAGGTAGTGGAAGTGTGGGTACCAGTGGAGATCCCACACACTTGTAAGGTAGTGGTGGCTTGGAGAACTTGTGTGCTGCGGAGCACAATAATCATGTTCTGTATCTTATGGGAGAGCTTAAAAATATGGGCATTGAGGAAGCAGAAATGTGAAGGGAGCAGCAAACCAGAAGCTGTTGTTAAAAAAGAGAATAGATTATAATTCTAAACCAAGACAATGCTAGTACAAGACCTCCCAGAGATTTTTTTTTAACCCAGAAAAGACTGCAAGGGAAACCATTGCTTTGGGCAGCCAGCTGTCCCTGGTTCCTTATGTGGTGGGGGCAAAACAGCCCCTGGCTCCATGGGGCTTCCGTGGGGCTGCAGCTTGACCAGCTCCCAACAGGCGTTTTATCTCACATGTGACATTTAGGTGCTTAGGTGATAGTAACTGTTATCATTTTATGGCTATCAAAAATAGTCTGTTTTGCTTCTGATAATTTCCCCCTCAAATGTCAGTTTTTCTTAGTAAAAAAGCCAAAGTTGATGGTTTTTCACTTTTTTTTTTTTGAGAAAGAAAAGTGAGGGTTAGTTAAAATTCAGCCACATGAAGAGGGAGTGGTTGAGGTGAAAAGAAAGTGGGAAGAAAATGGGCTTCACCTAAATTGTATTGTGCGTCACATGCTGTCCTCTTGTCCTATAAAGACCTCCTTGTAGGCAGCTCCACCACAGCCATGTCCTGGAGAACAATGGTTATCTGCTGTGGCAGAACTCCTGAGTTAATCACAGTCCTTTCCCCAGCTGACAATTTGGAAAATAAAGCAAGTGTCTGGGGAAAAAAGGCTTGCCCTCAGGGGGGGATGGAGCTGAGGAGGGAGCCCCTGCTTTCCTCACCATGCAGTGCAGGACTGGGCTCCAAGGGGACAGGGCCTCTCCTCCCTTTGCGGCCTGCAGCCTGATGAGTGGAGCAGTGGGACAACTGGTCTTCCTTGGGCATGCAAGGAGTGGTGTTTGGGTTTCTCATGCACAAGAGAAAGAGCTATATCTCTGAAATAAATAATCTGGATTAAAAAAAAAAAGTAATTCCCACTTTTGAGGTGTGATGTGAATGAAAAAGTTCCTCTTGACTTTTGAAAGAAAGGGGCTTAAACATCTGAGCTCTGTGAAGTGAGAGAGAGCTGGGACACCTTGCAGCACAGGACAGGGGAGAGCTCTCAATCACTCCATCTCCTCTTTCTCATCAGTGCTGCAATGAACCAAGCTTTGAGAATGTGCTGGAAGTCTCAGGCTCCCAGGAGCAATGCACGTCTTCACAGAGGTGAGGTGCTGGGGAGATATACTGATGACTCTGTTTTTGAGAATCCCCCAAGGCCTGTTATGTCTCTTGGCCGCGTTGTGAGTGTGCCTGCACAACATCAGAATCCCAGCAATAATCACAGAGAAAACTGCTATTGAGATTTGCAGTGGGGTAATTGCCTCAAACAGAAGGATAAATACCTTTTTTTTTTCTGGCACTTAATGGGCCTCTTAAGTGAATGGCAATAAACTCTATGCGACCAGATGTTTTCCCTCTTTTTTCCGTTCCCTTGCAACTCATACATAATTATGCACTAAAATGTTCTTGTCTGGCTTTCTGAGAGCAAACTTACTGCTGTTTGTCTTAGTTCTATAAGGCTGAGCAGTCCAGTGCAAGGACTGAGCAAGAAACCCTTGATTTCATAGGAGGCCACAGAAAAAAAGTGAAACACAGGAGGCTCTCTCTGAGCACCAGGCAGCACTGTTGTGCTGTGTGGGTGACAGAGCACTGGCACAGGCTGCCCAGAGGCTGTGGGATCTCCTTCTTGGGGATCTTCAGAAGCTGCCTGGATGTAGGCCTGGGCACCTGCAGCGGGTGTCCCTGCTTAGGCAGGTGTTGGAGCTGATAGACCCAGAGGTTACTTTCTACTTCAGCCATACTCTGATGCTGAAGGAAAATTTGCCTCTCCAGCTACTGCACTGCAGGTTTCAGTGCTGGGTTTGCTCCTGCTCACTGCAATGCCCTGGGATGCAGCCAGGAGGTTTCTTCCCATCAACCCAGTGTGGCCTGGGGTGGCTTGTCTTCCTCTGCCTTGTGGGGCAGGTAGGAGCCCTGTTAAATGTTTCTCCATGTGCAGTGCCAGCTGGGTCACCCTGCAGAGGTGCTAAATCTTCACAGACTCACCTCATCCTTCCCAGCATCCCTTCAAAGCACCTGGCTGACCTCTGCTTTCTGTGTCCATGATAAAGGATGGGGATGAATGTGCTGTGGGCAAACACTTGCAAAAAGTACATCCCCTGCGGTAACACCTAAACTTGATACAAACCATTGTCTAAGGAGGTTATTCCTCTTCAAACTAGCATGATATCCACGTACACATAGCTGTTCCACATAGCACTGAGGGCAGGCTGCCTGCTTTGCCAGCCTGCAGGAACAGTGCAAGCTTTCATCCTCCCCTCCTGGTCCTGGCTGTGACGGCGGCATGCTGGCCAGGCCATTTGTCTCCTCATCACTAGGATTTTGATAAACCATTTAAAATGCAGCCAGCAGGAGGGGAGGTTTGGCCGACCACATGGTTATATTTCAGAAGAGCAAGCTTTTTGTTACGCATAAAGGCAGTGGCACGGAATTTAGTGTCCTGGATACATGCAACGCATTCCAGACGTGGGTGAGACCTTTGTGAAAGGTGGATGTGTATTTTTAAACTGGCCTGCTGCGGCTCACGGACATTTTTGTACACCTCCTCTCTGCAGAACCTCACTGCTTTTTACCCGACATATCCATCAGAGATGCTGCCAGCCTCTCCCAGCCTCTGTTTTATCCTATTGCCTTTAATGAGGCATAAACGGTAGCGACATACGCCCGTGTATCAAACAACACTGCCAGACAGAAAAAGCACACAGTGCATCAGTCATGGCTCTTAATTTGTTTGTGGAACTGCTGCCTGGCTCTCTGCTGCTGAGCAGCCCCTGGGCTGCACCTTGCAGTCCTTCTTTCTCGGCGAGCTCTTCCCTGGGTGTGCAGATGGGAGTCCCTTCACCATCAGGCTGTGATGTCCAGCATTGTCACCAGTGTGTACTGTACACTGTCACCTTGTATAAATACTCTGGCACTTGCACATAGTGTAAGCCCATTAAAAGCATGTCGTAAAAAGGCTTATATAACTCCTTAAAGCCATCATTTTTTACTCCAGCTCTGATGTGTTGCAGAACTGTGACCATTATGGATTAATCCCTTTTCTGAATTACATTTTTTAATGAGAGATATTCATCCTCAAGATCAGAAGTGCAAAAATGCCCGTAAAATGGATTGCATCAAAATAAATAAATGAACAAATAAAAGGGGAGAGGAAGCTGCACCCAGAGTATCACTGTAATCCTTACAGCATACTGAAGAGTTTGCAATAGGAATTTGGGGTAATTTTTAAGCAAAGTCGGACATCTGACTGGCATTGCAGTATAGATACAGGGGGGGATGCAGACAACAAGCTCATATCCCAGAAATATTTCTGCAATAGCATGTGAACTGCATATGAGATATCCCTACGTGATTCCTCTAAACTGAAATGTCTTTAAAAAAAAACAGCAATACATGCTTTCAATGTGTAGAGTGGAATCTGTTTGATGAGACTGTCAGACTTTGCTGCTACAAAGCAGTTTTGCTCGCTCAGAATGATTACACAATTTAGTAACGGGCAGAAGGTAAAATCCCCGTTGTTCCTTTCTGGGAGTGAAATACTGATTGCTGGAGGCAATGGCCTCATTATGGATAGCACAAGGCAGAGACTTGAGTAAACAAAGCTGAGGGCCAGGGACAGCAGAGCTGCAGGAGATCTCTCTGAAGAGCCTCCTGGTTGCCTTCAGCATGAACATGGGCACACACACAAGTACTGATACCTGCGGGCAGGGATGCCCCAGAGCGTTGCTCAGAGGTAAGCCTTGATCTCAAACCCCCTTTTTGAACCATTAGTTATCAAATATCCCTTTCATCACGTTTGAAATTCATGGCCATGTTGTTTGGCTCTCTGTTGTGAAGGAGGAGAAAGTGCTTCTGCCTGGCACAGAAATGCTTTCGCTGAACTGTAAGTGGGATTCAGAGCACAGGGCTCTAAGTAGAGCTACTGCAAAGGTCTGTCGCCTTGTGCACGGATGACTACAACCAGCATTTCCAGCACAAGCCAGGAGCGTAGGAGGGAGAAGAGGAAAAAAGGACATCCTTCGCTCAGTCCTGTAGATTTTGGCAAATGGCTCATACCAAATGGGGTTGTTAAGCCAAGCAGAAAACAGCATTTTTATTCATTCACTCATTTTACAGGAGGAATGTTTTACTTCCATTAGCAGCCCCTGGAGAATCCAGTCAATTCCCAGTGGTGTTTTTCCTGCCTGGAGTTTAGGTCTGCCTGGAGATTTGGGCAGACAGACATCATGCCAAGCCAGAAGGCAGATGCAGGCCACGAGGCTGGGTGGGGGCAGAAGATGGATGGCGGAAAGCATGAGGTTTAAGCTGAGAATGGCATAAGGGAGATCAACATTTAGGGACTGCTGCAGGGGAGTTGGCAAGGGAAAGCTGAAGGAATTTGTTTTTATCTTCCTTTTCTTGTTACGTTCACAAATCCACAGCCCTGTGGCCTCTCTGCTTTTCAGGTTTTCTCAAACCCAGCACAAAACCAACCTTTTCCTTCATCTGGCTGCAGCTGGTTTCAGCCTCCCAGTCCTCTGGAGCAAGAAGAGCCTCACCTGGACTCATTTGTATGAGCCCAACCAACTAGCCCCAGCAAACCAAGGCCGATGCTAGCAGTGGTAGTCAGACCAATGAGTACTTGCTTCACAAGGACCTTTAGGACTCTTTGAACTATGACATGATCTGCTGAAGTTTGTTGTGTGTATAATGGAGAACTCACCAGTGTCAGCAGAGATTCTGCTACACAGCAATATCCCAGATGAGATCTAAGTTCTGAGCAAAAGACAGGACTGCAGCAATTAACTGCCACTACAGCTAAACTTCTCCCTTCCAGAAGTGTAGCGCTACGTTGCTAGGACAATTTGTAAATTCTGGAGGAATGTTATATATTTAAAGACTTCTTCTGGCAAAATGAAGTTAACCGTAGCAATTTGTGCTATGTATACAGAAAGTAAATAGAACAGGACTCATGTTTAATTCCCGTTATAAATCATAGAACGCTTTAGGTTGGAAGGGACCTCAGAGATCATCCAGTTCTAACTTGTGGGCAGGGTCACCAACTACTAAATCAGGTACTAGATCAGTTTGCCCAGGGCCCTCCAACCAGCCCTTGAACAACCTCTCTGGGCAGACTTCCAACACCCTCTCAGTGAAAATTTACCTCCTATCATCCAATCTAAATCTCCCCTCTTTAAAATCATTCCCCCTTGTCCTATCACTATCTACTCACGTAGAGAAAGGCATAATGCTCCTTGCTCTCAGTAGGTATTCCATGCTCAAAGCTTATGTTTCTGTTACTCCTTGCAATACGTTCTCTGGTCGGTCCAGCACAATGTATTTTCCCCTAAGACTATCCATCTTGTTGGGGGACAACAGGGAGGGGAGGCCATTTGCTGCATGTCCCAAAGAGTGTGCATTTTGCAGAAGCAGTGGAACTTTGCTTGGCTCTATTTTCCAAAAAACATCTCAAAAGGGCTGAGATCATTTCCCCAGTCAAACTGGAGCTGAAATCATTATGCTGGAATTTCAATTTGCTTCTCTTCTTAACAGGAATTGCTCACAGTCAGGTGTTTTTGCAGCTGATTCCTGGGGGAAGAAATTAGTTCATAACTCACTTGTCAAAACTGAGAGGATGCTGGAGAGGTGCAACTGATGAAGGTACCACCTTAATTCCCACTGATTCTTGTGCTAGCCCAGATAAGGCTTCCCGTTGTTCCCACTATTTCCTCAGATCCTTCTCTATCATTGCTCCCTTTGTCTCCGGAATCCCTATTTGGTTCTTAACAGATTTAAAAGAGATGGGGGAGAGCAGCAAGAGATTCGGTAGCTGGTTAAAATACAAAAGCAAGAAGAAAACATCGAGTAAAATTCACAGTGTTGTTTATCAGGGTGGCTTTCAGCAGCCATCCTCCCAGAGTGCATTAACTAGCACTGGGGGAGGAGAATCATAGAACTGTAGAATCACCAAGGTTGGAAAAGACCTCCAGGACCATTTAGTCCAACCATCCGCCTCCCACCAGTATTTCCCCACTAAATCATGTCCCGTAGTACATCTACACGTGTGTTGAACACCTCCAGGGGCAGTGACTCCCCCACCTCTCTGGCAGCCCGTTCCAGTGCCTGAACACTCTTTCAGAGCAGTAGCATTTCCTGATATCCAACCTGAACCTCCCTTGAGACTTGTGCAAGGCCAGCACTGCAGCTTGGTGATGACAGGGGCTTTCTGCCCAAGCTGTGCAACCACAGCAGAACAGCAAACAAGAACCTTTTTTCGCTAGATGCAGGAAAGCCTCTATTTATTTGATTTATTTGATTTATTTATTTGAATACGCTTTCATCAAGCTTTCCCCAAAGCCCCAGTTTCTCAAGGTTTAAATTTTGACAGAGTTCTAAAGTGAGTTCGGGATCTTCCCACTCTTCGAGCCTCGCCCGTCACGCTCCTGCCCTTCTGACCCGCCCCACAGCCTTACCGCCAGCCCCTCTCCCGGCCCCACGCACCCGCTGAGCCACCACCACCGCCGCCGCCCCCTCCCCCGACGGGCCTCGGTGCGCGGGGGGCAGCGCGGCCCCTCCCCGGTCGGCCCCGCTCTGGGCGGGGTTTCCCCGCTTTTCAGGCCGGCCGCGGGCCCGACCCGCCGGCGGCATGAGCCCTGCGGCGGGCAGCGATGCCCAAGGAGCGGCCGCTGTGGCGGCGCGCAGCCTTCCGTCTTTGCGTGCTCTCGGCCGCGCTGCTTCTCTGCCTGCAGCTGGCCGTGCGGCGCTCCTGGTGCCCGGAGGAGAGGCTCCGACTGCCCGCCGTGGCGACGTCGGGGCGGGCGGTCCCCCAGCCCCGCGGCACGGCGGTGGCCCCGGGGCGGCGGCGGGTGACCTACGTGCGGAGCGGGCGGCGGGGCGGCCGGCCCGGCTGCTGTCCCCCTGGCAGGAAGGTACGGCAAGGGCCGGGCAGGGGGGCTGGGGCAGCCCCAGCTCGCAGGTGCGGCGCTTGGTTTCTGGCACGGACGAGAGGATTGGGATCCTCGTTGTGGGGTGTTCCAGGCAGCCTTGCTGTCAGGGCTGATGCTTTGTGTGGAGCTTGGGGAAGCTGGAACGGCCCTGTAGGAATCGCACTGCTTATCCCTGGAGCTGGGACCCGAGCAGAGTGAATAGCTGCTGCCTTAGCAAGTGTAAAGCCACAGACTATGTGGAATGGGCCAAGCGTGGTGCTGCCGTTAAAGTGAAACTTATTTAGAGCTGAGTTGGGAAGCGAACTCTGGGGTGGTTTGTATTCAGAGTTGATCTTGTTTTGCCTCATCCTCTGTAGGGAGCTGTGTCGGTAAAAGGAATCTGCTGGTTCTGCCCCAGCTTTCCTGGAAGGTTTGGGAGAGGAAATGATTGAATGCCACGTTTCTCTAGCTCAGGCAGCAGTGACGAAGGCACTGTCGTGTGGTGTCATTGTTTGAGGCTTGGGGAGACCTTATCGCACTCTTCAACTCTCTGAAAGGAGGTTGTGGGGAGTGGGGGTCGGCCTCTTCTCCTGGGTGACAGCGATAGGTTGAGAAGGAATGGCATCAAGTTGCATCAGAAGAGGTTCTGGTTGGATGTTAGGAAAATTTTTTTTCTCCAGGAGATTGGTGAGGCAGCGGCACAGGCCCAGGGAGGTGGTACAGTCACCATCCCTCGAGGTGTTCAAGAAATGTGAAGATGTGGCACTGAGGGATGTGGTTAGTGGGCATAGCGGGGATGGGCTGATGTTTGGACTAGATGGCCTTAGTGGTCTTTTCCAACCTTAATGATTCTGTAATTCTATAAGGACTATTGGCCTTGCAGCGTGCTGTGATGTTGATGCCTGGTTGAGGCACCTGGGTCTTGCAGCCTCAGTTCTTCTGATTCTGAGGCTGAGTTGCTTGGTATCTCCCCAACATCGAGATTCTGAGTGATAGTAATTCCAGAGAAGCTGTGGGTGTCCCATCCCTGGAGGTGCTCAAGGCCAGGTTGGATGGGCCTTGGCAGCTGAGGCTGGGGGATGGCAGCCCTGCCCACAGCAGGGGTTGGGACTGGATGGGCTTTGAGGTCCTTTCTAATCTGAGCCGTTCTGTGATTCTAATTATGGAATAATTTCAGCATTCATAGGAAAAACAATTGTGATCATGTAAATTCAGTGGTTTTTTGAAAGCATGCACTAAGTATGGCATCGAACACAGGAGACCAAAGTAAAGCATACACTAAACCAGCATTACTATTTTTTTGAGGAAATCCTAAGTTGGGAACCAGCAGTATAAGAGCTCTCACCATGTGGCCGTTTGCATCAGCATCCTTCCAGCCATGCAGAAAGACACCTGGCTAGGACACAGAGATTTGGGCCGGGGAAGAGGGATGGAACCCCGAGAGCAAGGGCAAGGCAGCTCAGCTGTGCCAGGGTGAGATTGCATTTCACCACAGTTTTTAGATGCTTTTGTGTCTTCTGTCTGTTTGCAAAGCATCGTCAGTCTGTTTCTGAAGTCTGCAGAGGCTTTCAGGAGTGTTTTCCCTCACTGGTGGTTTTGTTGCTGTTGTTGGAATATATTGTGATGTGTGAGCCAGCAGGATGGCAGTAATAAAAAAAAAAATCAGTGAGAGCCAGCTTTGCTCTGTTTCCTCAGTGCTGTTTCAGTACAGCTCTGCTTCCACTTACATCACTGGCATGAAACAAAAGACTGATGAATAGAATATTTCCATAGGTCTAGTTGAATATTTTATTTTCTGGCCGTATAAATGAAATTGCAGTGACGTGCAGGGAAATTATTGTTGACTACTTGGAATCATGTTAAAGCTTTCTGAAGCAGAGCTGTAGTCAAGCAAACAGCACCAAAAGGAAGGAAAACCGTACCCAGGCAGGGTGGGAAGGATGGGAGTTAGCCCATGAAATGGTACTTGTGTCTGCAAGAAATTACTGATGTAAATGTGCTTTATTCGTGATTGCTGATAAATTTGTGTCAGTGGGGAAAGTGACTGCATGGCAGATGGAAGGGTTTTGTCACCGAGGTTACAGGTGTCAGTCCCTTAGCACCTGGTATGCAGGTATGAAGAAAGCTAATTGAAAGCCATGGGGAGTAAGGTCACTGAAAACCAGATGCAGCTAGTTTTGCTGGCAACTAATAGTCAAAAATTGATAGGATAGAATCAAAGGATTGTAGAATGGCCTGGGTTGAAAAGCACCACAATGATCATCGAGTTTCAACCCCCCTGCTATGTGCAGGGCCACCAACCACCAGAGCAGGCTGTCCAGAGCCACATCCAGCCTGGCCTTGAATGCCTCCAGGGATGGGGCATCCACAGCCTCCTTGGGCAACCTGTTCCAGTGCATCACCACCCTCTGTGTAGAAAAACTTCCTCCCAATACCTAACCTAAACCTCCCCTGTCTCTGTTTAAGACCATTCACCCTTGTCCTGTCATCCAGAGATATATGTTTATAAGATGATTCACTCTAAACTCTGCTTGTGTTAAGTGTTGGTATGGGAGCATATGGAACATATAGCAAAACTCCAGCTATATGTAAGCAGTTAGAATTCTGATGTGTACCTGCTTGTACAGTAGGTGTTGGTGAGATCTGCATCCATGCAGTGCTGCATGTGTGGGAGGGAAGTTTTAAAACGTTATTGCAGACTGTGATAATTAAAAAATATATAAGTCTATACATAAATATAAAAGGTAATAAAATGCTGTATTTGGAATTTGAAATAACAGCAAATTCTTATCAGTCGTCGTGGTAAGAAGTTATGCTAGGCTCTTGTGTTTTGAAATGGGAGGGGAGGAGGGCTTTTCAATGAGTCTGGTTAGTAGGAGTTGGATTTACCTGACTTCTGGACAGATTTATTACCACGTAGGAGGAGGAAAAAATAGTTTTACAAGGTGCAGTGCAGTTATGCACAAAAAGCAACCAACAACCACAAAAACCATCAGATTTTAGACTGGGCAGATGTTTTAGGTTCCTGTAGTTGTACTTGCTGAAGCTAGCAGTCTCAGAGACTCTCTCTGATTAAAAACTGAGGTTTGACTTCTTGCATTCTGCCCAGATATAGCTGCATTTTGCAGTCCAGGGTTCACTGAACGTGGGCTTGGTGTAATGCTTCTGTCCCTGGGTTGGAGCCATAGGTGTATTTTCTGAAAGGGGACCTTCTGTGAGACTAGAAGCAAAGTACTAAATTTAGTTTTTAAGCTGTAGTATCAGCAGTAAATCTTTGTCTCTTAAAGCTATTGAAAGGTAGGGAGTATGGTACCTACATACCCAAGTGAACCTGATGT
>PPHD01029584.1:0-10570 GCA_002909625.1 Bambusicola thoracicus
CTCACTACAACCCCTCTTCAGGTAGTTATAGAGAACAATAAGGTCTCCCCTGAGCCTCCTCTTCTCTAGACTGAACAATCCCAGCTCCTTCAGCCACTCCTCATAAGGCCTGTACTCCAGATTTTAGATTTTGGAAGATAAAAGATGATCATTTCCTCTACCACTTAAAAAAATGAAGAAATCAACAAAATGTGGAGGCGGACTTCTGCATTTAATTTATACAACAATGCTTGCCTGGAGAAAGTAAGAATTAAGAAGTAAAAATAGAATAAAAACATTTTGACCAGAAATACTCATGTGTAGAAGGGCAGGCAAAAATTAAATGAAACATGAAGTACTCCTCCAACAAGGAATAACATGACTCTGAAAGTTATCTCAAAAAGAAGTCAGATTACCTAGCAATAATATCCCAAATGGCAGTTTTCTGATTGACCAAAAAGGCCTCCCAAGTTGTTATTCACAAGTTATTATTTTCACGTTCATTTGAGATTATTCTGGGTTTCATAGGTAACTCTGATGGATTTGTTATTACTGGAATATGGATAATACCCATTTAGAGAGAGTAAACAAAAAAACCACTACGATATTCTCCTTCTCCCTCTCCAAATTCCAATATTTATTCTCACTTTCCTTTCAGCGGGGAAAAAACACAACTTCGTTCTCTTATATCATTATCGTAAAAATACAATGTGACAGTGGAATTTAGGTTCATATTGTATTACATACTTGGATGAAGTTGAGAAGAGTGTAAATTAAAAAAAAAAAAAAATCAATTAACAATGGTGTGCTGATTCACACTCTTAAGCCAACTGATTTCAGTGCCAGCAGCTTTTGCTGCTCACCTACACTCGAAGGAAATTTTGTTGCCCTTACTACAACTCCGTCAAAGAAGTTCTAATTACAAGCTTTGGGTTTCTGGGGGCAACCCCACTAAAGGCAGCAACTTTACTACGAACAGCAGAACTGTTTGTACCTCTTCTAGCAATCTGTCCAAGCTTCCAGAATAAGGTGATAGTATGTAAGTTGCTTACTGCAAGTGGTCTCAGCCATAGCAATTCCTGAGCTGTATGTGGTACTTCTTTTGAATAATAAGTAGGTGGAATGAGCCAAATTCATTTTGGAGAACATTTAATCTAGAAATGATAGCTTTTCAGCATGTCCCCAGGCACAAACGCTGAACTTCCCAATGTAAACTCAGCTTAACTGTCTACATTAAGTATGAACTAATAACTGGAGATCTGAATGTAATGCTTTGTATTTCTAAAATGCCAAAATGCAAAACTCAACGTTGATGTTTTCTTGTTACTAATCATTTCTAGAGAAGCAGTTATATAAACACTGAATTAAAAATGAAGTGCTATCAATGCATGTTTTTCACAGAGTCATGTATCGAGGATGTCAGAGAGGGAATCTGTCCAGGTTCTTATACTAGATTCACCATGCAGTCTATGTTTTGAGCTACAAGGCCTTGTGAATGTCACTTAAAAAAAACCTTTAAGACAATAAGAAAACACACGTCGAGAGAATTATCACTGCTCATCTAGGTGAATGAAAGTGTATTTCAGTGTGCTTTAAGCCCCAGTAGCACACTGAAGCAAAAGCTTTCTCTGGTTCTAGAAAGTCTGGATTTTACTAGCTATTTGGTTCTGCACACCATTTTTAAAGATAGCAATGCTACAGAAACACTTTATGAATAACTACAAATACCAACTGTAGGTGGTAGAACATCTTCCCAACATAAGAATGTCAAGTTCTGCAGAAATTCTACCAGGCTCTTCGTCGTCCCATGAGACCAAGACAAAAATATCTTAATTGAAAAATAAAAGCAAAACATCAATTAAGCCTCCAAAAGAAACTGGAGAGATTTTTCATTAAGTTAACGAAAGGTACTGAGTGCCTTCTCATTCTTTTTTCTTCCACCTTCACACCTTTTAAGTCTCTAGGGAAAAGCTCTGCCGTTCCTACTGAGCTTAACAGCATAGGAGCATGTGTCATTAGGCACGATTATGTATTAAGCTCTTTCCCCTTGCTTTCCCAATCACCTCCCCAATTAAACTACAAAGGACAGAAGTTAGACTTAGAAAAGTTGAACGCAATTTTGAATACTTATGAATGAGTGACTTGTACCCAACTATTTCGGTACAGCCTACAGAAATTCTCAGTCAAACCACATTGCAAGGATGGAAGTTCCTAGCACGGACTGCTGGATATTCAGTTTCCCTCCTAGAGCTCCCTCCTGAACAAAACAGGGATGGCAGAGTATGGGATATCGACCTTTAACCTCTGTGCCTTTAATTAAGGCTTTGTGGTATTTTTCTTCTCCAAAAGAAGTCTATTTTTAATGATGTTCTATTTTAACCACCAACTTTCAGCCAATAAAGCATTTTGAAGATATTTGTAGACATCCAATCCCTTTAAAGGGGAAAAAAATACATTATGTCCTTTAGAGAGAACTCAAAGTGCGTGAAAGGGAAAGCAAACCGACATTAATGCCATAGATATAAATACACCGTGATCAACCAGTTTCTTTGGATCTCCAACTGTAAATTGTTTCACCACGTTAATATGGTGCAACACAAACGAAACATACGGTCAGATAACATTCTGTGTTGTCAACATCACAGGAAAGTGTTGCCTTTTCAGCTTGCTTACAGTGAAACAAAATACCAGTTTCTAATGTAATCTTAAAAAGCTGTTTGCACTTAATGAATAATCTTAGCAGACCATTACAATTCTTGCACTGACAAATTTCATTCTCATAAAAAGCTAAGCTTAAGATTGAAACAACCAAAACTGCTCAGTGAGAGGCATAGCTCCAAGCTCTCATGATTAAAGAGATTTAATGAGTAAAATTAGAAAAAGGCTAATGCTAAAACAGTATTAACACTATTAATATTTAATGCTTCACGATACTATTTTCCTGGCATACTGATAAAGCTGACAACATCAAGCTGTAATTTGTAGCCATTTTTGATTTGGACAAGTATTTTGAGCTTGCTGAAAAAAATTAAAAGGTAGCCAGCCAAACATCATAGGTGCTAACCAAACATAAGACGCATGTGGAACACCACTACAGTAATACTTCTGGTCCTCAGTTGTGATGTTACTTTCTTAGGTCAGGATACATAAAGCTACCTCAGTGCTTTTAACTATAATGCACGTGTCGGGGGTTTAGCATACATCAAATTTTATTTATTTTTACATGTCACAGCTTTCTATTATTCTTGATTCAGTATCAGATGATCTACAAAGAGACAAAATTGCAAGCTTTCAGCTTCATTCAGAGGGAAATCTTACAGCAAAACTGTAGTAATGCTATGATGTACCAAACAAACCTAACTGAACTGTAATTAAACTTCATGTTCAATTACACTTCCATTATTCCAAAAGCTCAGAAGCTAAGACTTATCAATTTGTTAAAACTCTCCTTGCAAATCAGAACCACAATAGATTTTTTTCCACTAAAAATTAAACTGATATCTTCAACAGCTACCCAACTCTGTTTTTTGTTTATAAATTAATAACACTTCAGCAAAAAAAGGAACAAGGAAGGTGTTTACTACTCAGATTTAATATGCAGGTCACTAAGTAACACCTCCTATTTTTTTTCCACGGAACCTACAACAGCTACAAAGAGCACAATAATGCTATCTGACAGAGGAAATTCTCAGCTGCAAGACATTATTTTTCAACACAGTCACAACCAGTAGCTGTGCATTTTCACCAGAGCCTGCATGCTGTGCTCCTAACAATCTGCAACAGCGGATGTGGACCCACTGTCACCACTGCTGAAGCGCACCACCCACTGCCTCACCACGATCACGTCCACTCTGTGGTCTCCAGAAATATTCAACATGCATGAATGACTGCCAGTGGGTGCCCTTTTTTCATCACGGAGTAACTCAGTAACACACTTCTGCTTTATCAGCACTTGCACATTAGACACCATTTTGTCAGATTGTCCCTCAGCAGCCATCTGTCACACAGCAACTAAATGTAACAGAATATTGGTGGGAAGGTTCAGCCTCTACTGCCATACCACCAACACTGGCTTCTGACATCATGGGCTGACATCATAGGTGGGAGGCATTACTTCCAGAGCAGCCTTCACTTAGCTCAGGGTAGATTTCGCTATAGGTAGAATTGAATGAAGAGTTTCTGTTTGATGTTTTCTTGTTTGCTTTGTTTTTGTTTTGTATTTTATTTTTAAGGCTGACTAATCACTGAAGTACAGCAACTTTTTATTTCAGAAAATGTTAAAATGTCTCTACACCTGAAAAAGCATACATTAGCTCATAAGCCTTGCTATTGCCCCTTTTCTTTTCCTGCTCAACTCATCCACTCCATTAACACAGCGTGGTAGATCCAATCTGAGATACAAAAAATGGTACAGTACAAGATTTCAGCTTCAGGATTCAGACTCTCAGCTAATTTCTGCAGAGTTTAAAAAAAAAAAAAACCTTCATCAAATGATTAGTTACACATTTAAGACTGCATTGAGTGGTGGGTGGGAAAGGAGGATGAGGCACTTAGTAAAAATTCTAAGAAAGACTCAAACTCATTTTTACAGCATTTCTACACATCTACTGCAAGATGTCATCATTTGCAGCAAGAAATGTAAGATAAGTGCCATTTCAGTTTAGAAAGCTGTAATTACACACAGACATACGTTATTGGATCATTTCATTAGCATTACTTAGATCATCCAGACTGCTTCCCCTTCTGGTTTGGGTATATTTATTTGCATCTACTGCTATATTGCTTAGAAGTGTTTCAAAGCAATTAGTGTTTCGCCGATTGTTATTTCACTTGGCACAAAAAAGACATTAAACTAATCTAAATCTCTAGGTATTACTGCTCTATAGATGTACTACTGTTTTTCCTATTTATGTCTCTTTCTTTTTTAAACCCACATTTCAAGTGTCACAGATTTGACATTTAACTGTGGTATATTAGACTTCATTATAGGATTTCTATCCTACACTGACTTCCCATCACCAAGAGAACTATTTACCAACGTGTAACGTTGCTAGATATATCATGATCTCGCATGCCTTATAAGTGGCAAGTCAACACAGACTGTAGAAAAGCCTCTTGAGGTTAAAAACATCAACCAGAAGCCAAGCGTGCATCCAACTCCAGTCTTTCTTACCACTGTGGACCCTGATGCTGAACACCACACAACATTAAGGAACAGGAGATGTCTGAGAGCTGTGACTGCACCACACGCTATCAGGACACCTGTGCACTGTCTCCTGGATGGAAACATCAGAGACTCAGATAAAAACATCTAATGGGTGAACACACAGCAGTACCCCATGGGCTAATGCCATCCAGCCACCTTAGGTGCATGTCAAACGTGGAAAATACCTCCCTTGCTCATGTAGCGATGCAACATTTTAATGTTGCTCATGCAGAATGCAAAGCGTGGAATTAAAACAGAAAGCTCTATTTTGGTAACACACATTAAGATGGAATAATTGAGAAGAGAGGCATAATGGGATAAAATACATGCTAGAGCTTAATATCGGCTTTGCTACTTGCTTTTAAGACGCTGGCCAAGGGCCAATTGCAGGCAAACCTCCTTCTACTGAAGATTTTCTAACAGTAAACTGAATACTGGCAGCATCCTCAAAGTGTCGTCTGATCCAGCCAGCCTAATAGAAGGCTTCTCTGCACCGCGCAGTACAGATCAGTCAAATTAGTTGATTTTGGAAGAGGTGCTCTCACTGAAGCAGACACTTCTCTCAACACTCCATATACTTCTGCTCCAGTGGTGCACTGGAACCAGATTCGCATAAGCACCATGATGTTACATAGCTTAGCACTTGGCACTGCAACAGTTCAGTGCCTGCTAGGATTCAGATCACCACCAAGGACCAAGGCTCCTTGCAGAAGCTAGTTACCTGAGAAAGGATTCAAAGCTGGCTATGCATGGATGCAGTAAAAGTCCAATCTTGTTTGCTACTTCTTTTTTCCCTAATTCAGTTTACAAGCTTACAGTCATCACATGAGATGCTCACAGAATAGCAACTCAGACTCTGAAGCACCAGTGACTCCTAGTCCTAGAGAAACTTAAGCAAGAATCAAACTCATCTGCTTTCTTTCTGATTTGCTGCCATCTAAGAGGATGTCTCAAGAAATAAGACTTCAAGTTTCTTCCTGTAGTAAATGAGTCCAGTTTTCCTACATGCCAGACAAGTACTCTAGTAATCTAATTTAATTACATTAAGGGGCATCCATGTCTCCCCTTGTCAGCAAAAACATTTTGTAAGAAGCAGACAAAGCATACTTCAGTACTGCCTAAGAATGGCGATTCTTACAGGCAAAACAGGCAGGAAATATCCTGTAAGCAAATGCTGACTTTATGCGGATGCCAAATTACTTAGCATTAGTAAAACATATCCAGGTACATCAAGAAGCATAATGTAAGTAACCAAAATAGCACTGAAAACACCTCGAAAATTTGATTACATATTTATAAGAAGTAATCTTGATATTAATACAGCAAAAGATTTATTTTTCTCTTAATTCCTTCATTACTTGAAGTAAATTACTGCCAAAGGTACATTCTTTTCATATGTTTGAATACTTTAAGTAAAATAGAAGCTTCCACTAAGGGAGAACAAAAACACACACAATCACCACACACGCATACAAGAAAGCAATTTCAAATTCTCAAGAAATGTGAAAAAGTAATCAAAATTATAATTTGATGGTTCCACGTGTTTAGATCCAGTCTCACTGAATACACACACAGCCTTTTCATAGTGCCTGCCACTATAACCTGCAGTCTCCAGACACAGCGAAGTGCCTTTGAGTCCTACTTATCTGTAAAGTTTACCTTTTGTTAGGACAAAGCACATATTTTAGTGCTTACAGGCACTGTCTGAAGTGCCAGAACAACTATAAAACCTGACATGACATTTCATTAACTTAGATCAAGTTAGACAAAAATAATGCTGTCTCTAAAGTTTCTGGCATACACGTACACATATTCTCCGTGGACAGCCCGATCCAACTTTGCAGAGGAAAACTTACTCATACAGCAAATGGCAAAAACTGGAAGTTCTGGTTAAGCTTAATTTGAGATTCCTGGGCATTATAAACTTATTCCACTGGAAAGAGACAACAGGTACAGAAAAGCCTCAGGTGAGGGCAGAGCAGCGTCTTAGATATAGGTAAATTGTTTTAATACAAACATTTGCATTCCTGTATATTTTGAGGACAAAAATCAAAATGAATTTGAATATAGCCTAACATGAAAAGTGTGTTTTAACCCTCAAATCCCTGCATTAGGTTAACTGAATAGCATGTAAATGTTTTACAGTTTTTTACTGCATTGCAATACATTACAACAAATGGCAAATTCTTCCTCCATAAGCATCTGACGTCACATGATGTTGACTCTCTGCTAAGACATATTCTCTTGCAGAGATTTCATCAGCTCCAATAACAAGAGCCTAAACTGAGTGGTCAACCTGATCATCTATCAGAAGAAAAGGCATTGCCTGCCTTCCAAAATTGGCAAGCTACTATATGACAAAACAAAACAAACAAAAGAAAACAAAAAAAAAAACACCAAAGACCACAACAAACCCTAACTTTTTTCACTCTGCAGCTGAAAAAGTCCTCTAGCAGAAGACAGTCAAAGAAAGGGCAATAATATAAACCTACTTGCTCATTTAAACTAAAAGTAGATAAGAACACACCTTCTTGTCAGAGGCTGCTTCTAGTAACATCAGCTAACCTTAATCTACCCTGCCTAAAGCAGTCTGACCAACCAAGCAAAAGGCTCAGCACAGCCTGCCTAAGACAGAAGCACTAACAGCATTGGCTGTGAAGTTCCCAAGGACCAGAAAGCTAATCAATTGTACTCCAACTTGTGGGAGAAACAGTCACCTCTCCCTTGAAAGCTGAAGTGAGGGGAAGGTCTCATATACTAGAAAGACCATTAATGCAATGGAAACACACAGAGGAAGCATTAAAAGGCTGCTTCCCAAGTCCATGACGCTTGTTTGAGCATTACTGCTAATTAAAATGTTGAAATGAAAAACATTGCCTGCATTCAGTGTTAGTATAGTTTCAGAATTCTGACAATAATTCCACCCAAAAAGCAATATCTACCAATGCAACCAAACATTAAAGGTTCCACAGTATGAATTTCATGCAAAACTGTCAATAACATCTTTCAGTTTTGCCTGATCTAGGCAAAGTTGTTCATCTGAAGCACTTAGGACTACTAAATTGAACAGATCATTTGATGGACGAAGAACCAGCTGCAGGATTGAATGCAGAGACTGTTGGTCAATAGCTCAGATGGAGAACTGTGACAAAAGGTGTCCCTCAGGGGTCAGTGCTGGGACTGATGCACTGAAACATCTTCATCAGTGAGATGAAGTTGTGTGATGTAGTTGGCACACGTGAGGGATGGGGTGTCATCCAGAAAGATCTAGACAGGCTCAAGCAGCAAGCCCAGGAGAACCTCATGAGGTTCAACAAAAAGTGCCACAAAAAGTGGTTTCAAAATGGAAGACTAGAGATTTAGATTTGATATAAGGAAGAAGTTTTAACAGTAAGAGTGATGAGGCCCTGAAACAGGTTGCCCAGAGAGGTGGTGAATGTCCCATTCTTGAAGACGCTCAAGGTCAGGCTGGATGGGGCTCTGAGCAACCTGATCTAGCTGTAGGTATGCCTGTTCATCGCAGTGGAGTTGGACTCAATGACCTTTAAGGGTCCCATTCAACTCAAATGATTCTATGAAATTAAAGCTCAGTTCCACTACAGGACAAGTGCCTATTACAAGTCAGATACCAAGCGTGAAAAGTGCATCGTTGCATCAGGATGAAGAAACATGAATCACCACAGAGATAACGGATCTCTATCCTTCCCTTCTCTTCCTTCCATTACATTTTTTCTGCCAAATTTTAGTACTATGATTTGCATCTGGAGTAGGTAGAGCTTTACATCCCTACTCACCACAGAACAATACAACATTATACCTCTGACAAAACCATTCTGCAAAAAGGTATCATCTTGGGAAAAAAAGGACTTACTGTTGGTTGGTTTTTTGTTTGTCTTTTGTTTTGTTGTTTTGTTTTTTGCTACTATGCATGAGATCAGTTTGGGTATGAACTCTTATAAGAAACTCACAAAATCACCATTAAGTAAAATTTAAAGCACGTGCAGACCCACACCTTTAAGGCAGGAAATCACTTACTTCAGATCACTGCTGCAGTTTCTGCTCTTACCACTCCATGCTGCTTTTCCACTGAGCTCTGCTTCACTGGTTTGCCCCTACTTTCTGGGAAAGTGCACTTCCTCCAGATGGAGCCCCAGCCCCATCTGCTCAGCCCTGTGCAAACAGATAGCAAGGCACAATGCAGAGAAGCAGCTAAGTTCTATAGGAACTTTGTAAAGAGAGCCCTTCAGAAATGGTTTAGGTCTGTGTGCAAAGCCTTCAATTTTTCACAGCATATCTAATGCATCTCTAAGGCCTGCTGGAATATAATAAGCTCCCAGTGTCAGACATAGCTAGCAGTGTGCAAACCAGTTCATAGCCAAACAAGTTTTTTGGGAGAGGCAGGAAGGTGTTCAGAAACAATTCCAGCCCTTTACTGAAGCATCCCAAGAATTCTGCGAATTTGAAAGCATCAAGTTGGAAGCTAGCTGAAATTAATCTGGCTCTAAAAAGTGGTGGGAAACCTCCCGGATGCCTAGCAAGAAGATGAGAGCTCAAATCTGCACAAGTGAAGACCTATTCATCCAAAATCCCTCAGGAGACGTCACCAACTGTGCACTCTTCAATGAAATCACGCACCAACTCTACAAAAGAAGCTTTATAATAGAAATTGACCTAAGAAGGAAACGAAACAGAACTAAAGACTGATCCAAGCATGACGGATAAACCAGGTGCAACACAGAAAAGCTTTTGTGCTGCTCTCAAATTCGTCAGTAACAAGTGTCCTGGAATTTAGCAACTCAAAAGATTGCAACCGAAAAGATTCATACGCGCAGATTCTACTCTAAGACTGCTGAACAACTGCTTAAACTATTAGAAAGTTTTCAGAATTTACATTTAAATCTTTCTGCAGGTTTTTGAGTTACCATTTTCTAGGATTCATTACCTCAAATGTTTTTTACTATCAAATTGGAAACAGAATATTAGCCTTAATACTGGAAATACCCCAAGATGAAGTCAAAGCTATCATCTGTTTTGGAATTCAGGAATGGTGTAAAAAAAGATAACAAAAAACGTCATTCTCATCTTCCATCTCCATAATAGTAATACCACACTGTATTCTGTAGTGTGCTATCTGCATCCTCTCATTTGGTCTGAACATATATTGAAACTTGAGACAGAAAGCATCCCAACGTTATAAAAACAAGATTTCAGGAGAAACAGTCCTTAACTTCATATGCGTTCATGCATATACACACACTAAACACACTTTTAAAACTGCAGCAGAAATCCTGAAGAGTAATTTGAACTACCACCAGAACACAAAAAACACTTATTCTCTGGAAGTGAGATAGAAGTTGAAATCCTAACCATAGGAGAATAGTAATA
>PPHD01029587.1:0-10569 GCA_002909625.1 Bambusicola thoracicus
ACATTAGCAAGTGATGATTAATCAAAATCAGCAATGCACTGACTGATATTTCTTTCCATAAATTATTTTAATTTATATACTACACTAGCGGAGTGTGAGACATAAGCTACCAGAAATTGGATATCAACTTCCTGCTTGGGAAATTAATGGAAACTGATCAACTATGAGTATGAAACTTTGTGCAGAGCACTACAAATTTAGAACAATTAAAGACATAAAAAGATTGGGCTTCCAGCAGGTACTCTCCAAGTCCTAAGCACACAACACTGAACAGGAAGACAGAGACATTATGGGTTCACTTCTCTTTCTCAAAAGCGCGAACAACTGCTAGGCATAGTGTATGAGACTAAATGGACAATATTTCTCTCTGTTGCTACTATCAAGAGGTTGAAGATAAACTACACAAAACCCCATCAGCTGTACTCTGTCACAGAGGTTTCACTAACATGAGAGATCTAGTGGTGCTCTTGAATGCCCTTGCTGACAGCTGGGGCCAGTGAAGTATTCCTATAACACCAGTCTTGTGCAATCAACACAAAGAATGAACTACAAAGGTCTTATAGTTGGTCTTTGAGTTTCTCCTGTCGAAAATTAAATGTATATGGTAAAATGACCAATTCTGTTGGCTAATCTCTCCCATCAGTCAAGAAGATTTCCCCATTCTACCTGTTAACCAGCTTACATTACTGCCTTTCCTTGCTCTTTGTCACTTTTTATTGATTTCTTCTCTAGAGTGTAGCTAAAAACTGTCACTAAAACATGAAGCCCTGATTCCTACTAATGTTAAGACTCTGGGGAAAAAAAAGAGACGTGCATGACAGCAAGGAGATTCTTTTTGATCCTTCGAGATACACTGATGAACAATAATTCCTTTATTTAAGTGGTTTAATCAATTAAAAAACTCTTGCTAGACACAGTAGAACTTTAAGAAGGCAGCATCTAGGATATCTTTGAAGATAAATGTTGTTGCAGAATGCAGAATGTCCTGTCTGAAGTTCTCTCTCATCTGTTTCAGTTAACTGCCCTAGCCACAAGGGGCAGAGCATCTTGGAATGATGCTGCAGGTTGTTCGGAAAGAGACTCTTTAAAATCCCTACTGCTGGAGCCCATTTTGGAAAGTATTAAGAAGTTACGAGCACTCTGAAAATCAATTTACTAAAAACTATTGTTAGGCTGTCAAAACCTATGACCTCCGAAATCACTTCTCTGAAATGTGCACTAATTGTTGTCTTCAGATTGTACTCATTAAAAGTCATTGTGCTGCAAAGACTGAACAAATGAAGTCAGTTTATACTGAGTTATAGCTTAATTTCTCATTGGTGCATTGAGATTTAGAGTGTGAAGAAGTTATCTATGCATTTAGCAATCTGTGACCGTGAAAAGTTATCACTCCTTTCTAAAAATATATCTCAATCCCAGAATTACTTGGCTTATTTTGCATAATAGAGAAAGTTTGATAATCAGAGTTCAAAATTTCACAGGTATTGTAACAGATTTCATCTCTGTACTTTATTTAAAGAATTCTGTAATTTTACCAAAACTGGTGGGACTGCTGATACATATAAAATTAAATATATCCTGAAAATGAGCTGGGACTGGATTTCTTTACCTTAACATATTTTGCGCCAAATAAATTCCCAGAGAGATCCGCAAATGTGCACAAATGGGGTTCAGTGATAGCTTTTATAATCTGTCCCTTCTCATTGAACTGTGTGAGGAAAAGAAAACGCAAGTAATGTACTCAAGATGAACATTTGTGTGACACTGAGTACTGTTACAACTATACTTGACATTTGTTTCCTTCGGAATAGAAATGGAGAAATGCAGGACCTCAGCTGGGGCAAGCAGTCCTCACCAGTTTGGGCAATGGGGTGTTTCATTCTGTTACCTTTAACAGGGCTACATGAAATGGAGCCCAACTCTGATCACAGACAAAAATGTTCTAATCTGCTACATCTGCTGTTGCACCTAATAATACAGAGATCTATTTCTAACTTGTATGTTTAAGTCCTTAACGAGATAACAACTGATTGTCTAAAATACCCTGGAACTGTAAAAAGATGTAAGTCTTCAGCACATGTTATCAGAGCTATTACTTCTCCTTTCCAGAAAGTTTTCACTCCAAAGCAACAACAGAGAAAGATGAACCCAGATCAAATTAATAAATCCAGTTGACTTCACCTGGATCCCAGACTGGAGCACTTAGAGAAGAAAGGCAGCTAGATAGCTTCAAACATCAACAGCTGTGACCTTTCTTGTGACCTCTGAGGGAAACTGATATGTAGAAAAGCTTTAAAAGGCAATTATAGGAGGTCTATTAAGAACCACATACAATACGAGCAACTTTTTCCCAGTAAATGAGTAGGGCAGAGCCTCTTTAAGGACCATACCTTTCAATTTCAGCATTGCTGCTAACAAAGAAGATGATGGAGAACAAATTCTAAGCAAGACCTGCAGCCTCTCCTTTTTCAATACAGAAATTTTCTACAAAAGCTTTCTCTACACAATACATCCAAAGGCTGCCCTGAAAATCCTCCACTACAGGAGAATACAGATAAGAACCAAGCATGCCAGTTAAAATCCACCGTCACAATGGGAAAACAGTACAAATCCTATGCTTTTATGCAATAATTGCAATACATTATTTTTAGTAATAGGGTTATGTATGTGAAGCAAATACTGATTGAGGGTGCCGGCAGATCACGTTCATAACAAGGTATAGAATGCAAATGCTTTGTGAAAAAACTGTAATTGATTCAATACCCAGTTGGTTGTATGCATATTGATATCCAGGTTGCCTGAGTAACCTTAACACTAAGTACAATACAGAAAGTAATTTATTATCACAAGTCTTCCAAACACATTACCTCATTCACATATATATTTTGAGACTCAAACCTAAACGGTGCTGTCCAAAATGTCTGTCATGACTTGAAACAAGCAACAGACATTCCTGGAGGCTCTAGGAGAGCCTTAGAGCTTAGCAGAGTAGGAAGATGTGTAGCATATGCTTCCCTTCACTGCTCTCCCTTTGTTTCGGTTCCCTTGGGAGCTTGTGGCACCAGAGATTTCTGGCATCACCTGAGCAGATGCAAGGACCTGGAGGAAAGAAATTTGTATGCAGTTGTATTTACTGACTAGAGCACTTGGGAAGAAGTGCTGACTGCTCTTCCACTGGACTTCTTTTCATGAACAACCCATGGATTGACTGAGAGTGACTTGGCCAGCTGATGCAGTGATACCTCTAGTAATCATGTGATTACTTTCTGGTAATCAAGTCGAGACCTGAACCTGCTGCTTATTTGGCAGGCAGTAGTTTTGGCTGGGTTCTGCCCTCATCATATCAAACTCCCCTTAGAGCCAAACTGAAATGCTGATGTGGTCTTGCAAGAAAAGTTCAGCTTGAGGATGTGACCTTGGTAGAGCAAGATCACCACTAATATCTGAAGCCCTAGTCCTGAGAAGAAAATGCAGTTCCCAAGGCCCTCACTGTGAAAAGCAAAATGATACTCACTTAGGGCTTAGGTTACAAATAGATAAGGAGTCCCTTAAAATCAAATGTTTGACCTGAAACAGCCGAATCTTCTTTACACTGCTCTCACCTAACACCTTCTACTGCAGCAATGCTGTTCAGAGCAATCAGTATTCTGGGGCACAGGCTCTTTCCTTTCTTAATGCAAAGCCTTACTTGCACTTCTTTCAGTAGGCTGCATGCTAATGAGGACAGTTTGCAACCTTTGCTGTCAGTGAGGAGTCCCGGGGTAGCACTCCCTGATTCCTGGTTGGTGGGAAGCATTGCACACGACACCCTTTAATTGGGGAAAAAAAGCCAAACGATACCTTGGTCGACATGCAGTTAAAACAAGTTACCTTAACAAAACGGATGTTTCGTATTTCATGTGAAGATGACGTTCCTCAGGGATCCTTTCTGCTGGCCTTTAACAAATACTCAGTGCAGTCGTCAGCTTTGCTGTACTTCTGAATTTGGAGGTTAAGAAGCTGAAGTAGAACACATATGTACAGAGCACGCAGTTACAGTTATTAAAGGTGAGATGTGCAATAGCGGCATACAGTCATATCTTTTAAGAGATGGGCCTACTGTTATTCAGATTACTGCATCACTGAGATATAGCAGGGGAGATGAGGTTCCCCTGAATACCAACATACCCAAGGACTTAACTTCTTCTGAGATCGAAATCTATATAAACAACCAGCCTGAGCAGGGGCAGAGAGGCACAGATATGTCCAGTGCCCTCTGCAAGGTGACACACAATGTCAGGAAAGAGCTGGGGACACAAATCAATTCTTTTAAGAAACCTTTCTGATACAGACAAAGGAGTACACTGTAGGTGTTCACATTGCTGTGAACATTTATACATCGCTGTGTGCACATTCTTTGCAAAAGTTGGCCAAGAAACTGTTAATATTCTCAAAGAAGAATATTAACAGAAGCTCATGCCCACACAAGACAACCTATTTTCTTTCTGGTTTTAGTGAACAATAACATTAATTTTGTAGTTTTGAAAATAAAACATTTTCTAAGCTAGTTGAAAAGTTTTTGTGAAATGATGTTTCTTTTTTTATGTTGTTGTTGTTGGGAAAAGGAAAATTTCAGACACCTTTTTGAACAGAAATAAATCATGAAGCATGTGTTTAGTCTGAAAGCGTATAGTCAGTTCTCCTCGTCACAAATGACAGCAAAGATCTATGCATGAATGCTCATTGATACTGAACACTCCCCTCCCGAATTCATCTTTCACTCTGAAAGTAGAGCACGGTCTGCTTGCAGCAGTCAAGACCTCGTTCCCACATCAACTTGCTGTAAGCTCAAATATTCATTCTTTCTTCATACATTTTCCTCTCTAGAAATGCTGAAGCTTCAGGCTATATTGATGTGAAACATAACTTAATATGGACCAGGGAGAAGTATCCAGCATTCAGCTGCTTTCTCAAGTATGTCCAGTTGTGGCCTCCAGTTTAAAGCTTGTTACTTGATTTGAAAGCCTGTTACATCTCATGAAACTTACATATTTAGCTTCTGGCTGCTTTCATAGTTTAAATGCTGTCATTTCACCTTATGCACATAGAAATACTTTTCCTTTCTATGCCAAAGCGACCCATCCACCTCTCCCACAGGTTCTTATAGCAGCTTCTGGGGTACAGTAGCACAGGATTTCTTCTGTGAGAGCAATTTGCTTTGCCATTCCATTGTCTGCAATGTATGCAGCTGTACTGTTTTACCACGTTGGTCTTGGAAGGAGCTGGAAAGCAATTGGTTTCCAGCCTAAGCTTTACTCCTTCCTAGCCCACTGTGCTCTCCAAGGGAATCTCTGCAGGATTCTGTTAAAGAGGAAAAGGAAGATGAAGTTGTGTTCAGAGCTAGGGCAGACACAATATTACACCAAATCAATGGTTACATCCCACTCTGCTTTTTACTTGTTTCTTCTGTCAGCTCACATAGACGATGAACACACCTCATCCTGTGTCCACATCAGCTGCCCTCAACTCCCGCTGCCTGGACCCACATTCCCCTCACTGCAGGGAGTTAGTGCATTTACCGTGGCCACAAAGATACTTCAAAGGAAAACAGGCAATTCTTGAAACACGGATGATGAACACATGCTGGACTGAAAAAACACTTCCTGCAGAGGGGTGCAGCATCTCATAAGTGGTGCTAACTCAAGGCTCTGGCATCCCAGGCACATTCTCTTACATGCACCACCAGCAGCCATGCCCTCTTCAGGCTGAGCTTGAGGCTCCCTGGTAACAGTCGTAAATGGGAAAAGTCACAGGAGGCAAAGGCCACATATTCTTGTTCCAAGAAGTGAGTGCAGAGCTGCTCTGTAAATGGAGTTGGCACGTATGTGAGATACTCATTGCTTGTAAATACTGGTGGGAGTAAAATGTGCAGACTTCATGGGGAATTTCTATGGAGCCCTACGCAGTGAGGCATTCCTCCTTAAATTTAAGGCAGCTAATTAGAATAATATATGTGCCACTTCAGCATGATGCCTGATGATCCTGCTGTGGAGAGAGGAAAAAAAACCTTGCTTTAGAGAAAAAATGCGTTATCTTCCCAAAGCAAATACAACTCTGAAACCTAGCGTACACTTTTTCAGAGATGTTGCAGTCATCTGTCATGGATCTCATCCACACTACGGTGCGCGCATTCCGTTGTTCAGCATGTCACCCCGTTGCTAAGTGTGGAGCCAGAAAATAAGTAGGCAGGCCACTTCCTGCCTCATTGACAATGCAGGAGAGGAGGGTCTGAAAAATAATGTTGTAGAGACTGAAAGCTAAAAAACAGGAAAGATCTCGCCATGATTCCCTTCCTTTACATTATTTCATTCTCTTTCAGTAAGTCATTTTTAGTTGTTCCTAACTGCTGGTGATTTCTGCCTCTGCTAACCTTTAAGAATCCTAAAGCAGAGAAACAGTTTTCTCATTTATTCCTGCTACTCCATCCCCTCTAGAAAAGAAGGAATTATCGCAGTGATCACTTTTTGCATCACTGTAAAAACATGCCCTATGCAAAAGTGAGTGAGGGCAGGAGGACACGTCTGGAGCCCTTCCAGCACTCAAACAATCCTATTTTGCTTTATCATACCACAAAGAGCATACTAGCCTTGAAACCACCACCTCCCTTGAGAGTAATGTCCCAGGAGAGGACTCAAGGACTGTCAGAAAAACACCATCCTTCGGCCCCACTGGAGTGTGACTAAATGTAGTTGTGATAGAGTGTGTTTTTTCTTTTGTTTTCTTTGCCTCTCTCTAACGCATTAATTTTTAAAAGCTGCTCTAATGAAAGCTTTAAACAAAAGGCCTAATATGTGAAGGAAAAGCAGTCAAAATGTTCATGAAAAATAAAAAATGAAAGACATCTTGGTTTTGTTCAGAATTTTCACTGAACTTTTCACTCCCACAGATTCACCTGCATTTGTGTTTGTTTTGTAGTGTTAGAGGCAGAAGTCTATATTTTGATTGGTTTTGATTAGAAAAAAAGATAAGATTCTGGTCATCCCTTATACACACATGAGGATTTCTAAGTAAAAAGAAATGTATAAGAAAATAAAGGTTGAAAACAGCAATTCACCCTGTTCATATTGCAAACCTTACATATGCAGCTATAGCATAGGGCACCAAACTATACAGTGAAAAATTAGTCAGCAAGTATATGATTGCTTGCCTGGGGATGCATAAAGAAACCACAAAACATAAAGGTCTTGCACAAAGCCACTTGCAAAAGCCAGACTCAAACACAGAAGGCCTGCTTTAGAAGAAAGAGGTAGCCTAAAATACAGTCATAGAATACAGTAGGACGTCTCTCAAACAGGCAGAGTCCTTTCACGCCTATGGACAACCTCCTCACTCTAAAGTGGTGCTCTCTGGTATGAAAGACCTGGTTTTATTATACTGTTTGAGAAAGTTTCTTCCCACTCTTCAGTTTCCAGATGAGCCTTCTGCAATGACATACAGTAATTTCTCAGTAATAATGAAGTTCGAAATGTTAACAGACAGGAAGCTTTCACTGGACAAAAAACAACCCTCATTTTTTGAGGGCACATCAAGACAGTTTCATGCCAAATGTCCACTCAGGCTAGGAAACAGAAAGGGCACAACTTGCTCTGACTCGGGCCTCCTGTGCACTGAGAAGGATGCTGGGCCAGTCTACTCCACCTGTGAACATGGTGGGCCACACCACAACCCCACTGCAGGCTCCCATCCATCAGGTGCCAGGCTGCAGATCCCCAGTTGCTTTGTGGCACTGCCCAGGACAGCAAAGAGATGAGGGGACCCACTGAGGGCCTGCAAGGCCAATGGAGGACTCTGTGTCAGAGCATGAAGTGGCAACCATCCTTAATGGCCTCCTCTCTGCTCCACATTTTGCACTGATAGCTGAAGGAATTAAATGCCAATACAGGCAACCCTGAAATCTTTGCAGGCCTGGTTATCAGAGGATTGTGAACAAGTCTGCAAACTTCTCCATGATGACCTGGAGGGGGTCACAGAAATCACTCTGAAGCTGAAGGAGTAGATGTATCTTCCCTGAATGTGCCTCAGGACTGCAGCTTCCCAGCAAGGACAGCTGGTCAGTGCTGATTACTGCTTTGTGTGCACAAGGCAGGGTCACCACACCACCACCCTACTGACTGAAATTTGCATGGTCCTGCCTTAGCTCCAGGATCCCTCCTCTACCTCCTCCCAGCCTGACCAGCAACTTGCTCTGGGGTAATGTTGGCAGCAGGATTCGTTGCCCACCCATCTGTGAGACCTCTACATCTCCCGCACAACTTCACCTCACCATGAAGCTTACAACGTGCAGTGGGTTAAAAATAGAACAGTAGGAGGTAAACACAGCAATTCCTCCATCTTCCTCTGCTACAGCCTGTTTTGGTTCCTTGTTTTCCTCTCCCATATTGTTATAACAACAGCCTGTCACATGCCTTCTGTTTTGTATTGTTTTGGTAGGCAGAGGAGTTTCACTGGAGTTTAGGTTGAGAAAATTGTCATTATTTCTCAATACTGTATCCTTTCCTTATTTACACAGAGCAGGATGATTCTGTAGCAACTTCAAATCAAACTTTGATTAAACAGTGATACAAAAGTACATTTAAAAATATATATATAAAAGATAGAAGTGTTTCTAACCAAGGAAAATAGAACCAAAACATCCTAAGAAACTATGCTCCCTCCCTACGAACAAACTGCAGTCACACCCAGTAGCATAGCTCACTTCAGACAAGTGCTGTGCTTCAACAGATGGCCCTTTGAGAGGCTGGTGCAGGACCCAGCACGATGAGTTACTGTTCTCCAATTAGGGACTTCAGACACCTCCTGAATAATGTAGCTATTAATAAAAGCAGCGATTCTAAAGTTGGTAATATTCAGTCACCACCCAGCTTGCCCCATGATGTTCCGCAAGGGATGGCCAATCGTGTAGTCTTATGACCTTTATCCCGAGTAATTAGGGCTCATGTTTATGTCAGTGGGGCCTGTCCAAGAGGTCCGAAGGTCTATTTCCTCCCAGCGATGGAAATCTCTAGGTAAATCAGTGCTGTCTGGGGGAATAAAAAACTGTTAACTCACCTGTTTGCTGCGTATGAGACATTGTTAAGCTCTGTAAATTAACAGGGGTAAATTCTCTTTACCTGAATTAATTCTCAGCTCTACTAATAGGGTAAATAATTTAACAAGGTCCTAAGTCTGCATGACAGCCTTAATTTAGTGCTTAGCTCTCTTTGTGTGCTGAAGCAGTTTCGAGGTCAGTTGAATTAAATCAACGCTAGCCTAAAGACAGAGTTAAGCTGTGCAAATAGTTCCCTGAATCAGGAAGCACGTAACCAGCAGATAACTCAGTTAGGTTTCAACTTTTGTAGGTGTAATTTCTTTTGTCTTCTGGGGTTTGGAGCAAGCTTTGGAAAGAAAATTCCACATTCTAGCAACGCTAATGATGTATGTGCAGCCTCAATTAGAAAAATAACTATTTGCTGAGTCGGGCTCTGAGATTGAGCTTGCCTAAATCAAAGTTTGGACATTTTGTTAGCCTGCTAGTACATGTGCTAGCACACTGCTCTTTCAATTTCCCCCCCTTTCTTCAGAATATATTATTTTTAAGGGACAGTTAAAGTTTCTCATCTTTGCTTTTTCTCTTTTACATTCAGCTTTATATTATCATAGGTTGTCAGCTAATCTCACTTTCCTTGTGATCAGCCTACCCTACCATTTAAGTTAAAATGGTTTTCAGAAGAAGTCAGTCCTATAAGATGTTATGACATTTTGTGAAACAACATAATGCAATGTGACTGATGCAGATGGATATACCCCATAAAGCTGAGAGATTTAGACATGTAGTTTTACCCCAAAAATCACTCCATAAAGCAGTTTTGTTTAAAATATCACTTTGAAACCCTTGGAATAGATAACAAATTTATTTAAACTTTTATATAAAAGGCTTTTTACCTGAATGCTTAGAGTTTTTCTATGTGCAAAGCTTCTTTAGCTCAGAGAATAGGGAAAAATATAAAATATATTAAAAAGCATCTAGCTAATGTTTCTTTCTTTACTCTCACTCCTGAAGTAAGAAAAAATGCTTTAGTGGGATCAATAGCTATAAATCATTACAAATGATTTGAGGTTTTATTTCATCTACTTTTATTATAATGTCCGTGCCATCTGCTGTACATATTGAGCTTATTACACTAATTCACTTTGCAAGCTGCAACCTCTGAGTGAGAGATGTCAGAGGGCAATTGATTAGGGGATATTTGTTCTGTTACACCTTTTCCTTTAATTTCTCTCCATAAGGACTTCAGGTTGAGCAAGTGAGCTGACACGATAATGGGGCCTCGGGTCTGGAGATAAATGAGATGTGTGACTTTTTGCATTCATAAACATCAGAACATCTTTTAACCTGGCAGTGATGGGAGGGACAGTCAGTGTCAGCTATGTGTTAATACAAAGCTGAAGGCAGAAAGTTGTTTCTTTGCTTAAAAGCTGAAAGAGAATGAACGTGCGACATATAAATGATAGCTTAATCTAGGAATCTACTTCCCATACACCTTTTATTAT
>PPHD01029588.1:0-10569 GCA_002909625.1 Bambusicola thoracicus
GGTGGAGTGGGAGAGGGTATGTTCTGAAAACAGCTTCATACTGCACTTCTGTGCATCCTTACTTCTTTTTTTCCTCCTGTTCAAAAGTCTGTTCCATGAAGAAACAGCCACACTGACCACATGCAGCCCTGTCTTTATAAAAACTAAGATGTGAATAGCGGAATGAAAGGAAGAAACAAAGAGTCATCATGCAATTATCACACGTTTATATACTGACCTTGCTGCAAGGGAGGTCCTGCTGAAGATGAAACTGTACATTCTCTGTGCCAGTATTTAAAAGTAACTTAGTGACCTCTGCTGAAATACTCAGAGCTCTTATTAAACTGCTGCTGTGTGGTGAAGAAAAATGTGCTGGTGTGGACAAGATTAGAGAATTAGGGTTAATTCAGCCAACTATGTAGGAAGAAGACTTACATGAAACCATCTTCCATATCCATAGATAATTTATGAATAGAATGCAAGTACTGTTCTACAGTCTCAAATAGACACAGCCGGTTACGCGCACACAGCCTGCCATCCTAGCCAGCAGGAGAAGCATTTGACACTTGTTTCAAATTTGCTTTCTCTTAAGTTGATGGCACACTTGATGAAGTTTACTAATTGCATTTTGGAAGGATGGAAAAGATCATTCAAGAAGGAAAAGAACCCATAAGAAACTGAAAACAAATCCGACACACAATTAGGCTGGATAAACCTTTAAAAGTGCTACAAACTCTTTGCATCTGCACCTGTGGCAGGTGATGGATCTCTGTTACAAATGGAGTTTCATTTTTAAACCATGAAGAGGAGTTCTATGTGTGAACAGCTTGAAAAAACAGGTCATAAAGGTGTTTAATAAGGTCTTAACATCCTATTAAGGGTAGTCCTTTGCACAGAAATGAAAATGGAACCAACTAAAACAGTATAAATTTAGCTGTTCATGATAGCAATCTTTGGAAGTAAATGAAGGAAAATAAAGGAATATTTTTGCTCTCTCCACAGATGCCAAAAGGGCAGGACAAGGGCTGGGTAACAAACTGCAGCACCCATATTTTCTGCCAAACAGGTCATCTGGAGCACAAAAACTTGTTCATATTGGATCATTTTTGATATCATGCTAACACCTTTACCTTCCCCTTGAGTCAGCTGTAGCATGTAATTTGTGCTGTTTGTTTTTTTTCCCCCAAGTCTAGTGTACCTGAACAAAACCTGTGTGTTTTCTGGGGAGAATCCCTGTGGCTGGAATATCTCATAAGCCACCAGAAGGCAGCTGACCCCTGAGCATTGCTGAAGTCCAGAATTGCTGGAGAAACACCAGCATACTTGCAAACAGCATCAGACTGATCTGCAAAGAGAAATGGCAAACATGCCAGCATGATCTCAGCATGCTGGGCTGAGATCAGGCAACCAAGGCAATAACCTTGCTTGGGATAACTTACAGCCAGACTTATTTTGGCTATAGAAGGGCTCACATCTTTAACTTCTGTAGACTGGGCTTTTTGGGAATGGTGGCCCTAGGATTGGGTCATGGACCATGCTGGGGTTTGCAGAACCATATTGCTCCTTCTTACTGCAATAATTTTCATCAGTACCAGCCCTTTGTGAATGGACTGGGAGGCCTGTCTGTGAGCGGAGAGGAGGGAAAGAAGAGGCTTGCATTTGTCTCCCCACTGCCTGTTGCAATGGAAGTACCAGCCTGTCAGTAGGTCCATGACTGTTTGGAAAGCAGCTCCTATATTTCCTGTGGGATTCAGTGCCACCTCTCGTGAAGCCCAGAGGCCAGGAACCACAGTGCACTAACTCCTGTTAGCAACGGCTCTGTGACTTGCTGTACATAAGGTCACTGTGCCAAAATTAAGTGGCCTGCAGAAGCACGTCAGCTTTCTGCAAGAACAGTGGCAGATCTGGTGAGCGGCATCACCGTGCAGCAGGCAGATAAAAACCTTTTAAAAGATCTTGGTAAGACAACAGTAGAATAAAAGAACAGAAGAAGAAAAAACCTGTCTCCAGCTTCCAATTAACCTGCCCCCAGCTGTCTTATCATGTTAATTATATATTTCACATGTGTTAGATCAAGGGCAGTACAGATGGCTGCACTCAGGTGTGAGATGGCAGACATGGACTGAGGCACCCACAGCACTGTTCTCACCTCTCTGAAGCATGGGGAGGGGGGTTCCTGTGGCCCAGAAGGTCACTGAAGATTAATAAAGCAGTCAGCAGGTAATTATCACCCCCTTGTTAGCCCCAGCCCCTAAGGAATAAATTAGAGGAACAAAGTAGAGAGGAGCTGCAAGAGGATCAGTGTGAGGCTGTATCTCCTCCTGCTGCAAGGGGGCGGGGGGAGGGCACCTTCCTGAAGGCCCCAGCTTGAAATCACTGATGGATTTTAGGAGGAAGTTCCTCTCTGTGAGGGCAAGTGTTGCTATTTGTGCATTTTTAGGTAGCTGAATTCGCTAGTTCTTTTAGGCTCTAAGCATTTGCTAGCACCAACCGTAAGTTAGCAAAGTAGGTAAGAAAGCAAGATGATCTCCCTCCTTTATATAGTCACCTTAGGCATATCTGTCAGGTGCCTTGTTTTCACTTCTCAGTCTGTAGATCCATCTACCCTACTTGCAGCTTGTGGCAAAAAGAAGGCTTTAGAATGATTAATAGTGCCCTTGAGACTACACCTCCTGAATGCAGAAGTCTCATTTGCAGTGAAGACAACATGAGCTCAATTAGCCATCTTTGCACACATGTAGGCAGGGCTCTCTTTGCACTGAGTTAAGGCAGCAGATGAATTTCCAAAGCAGAGCACGCACTTGTGTGGTAGTGTTGTCACATTTGCAGTCCACTAACTGTTAATTGTTTCATCTCGCTGTGGTGAAATAATGCAGAAAATAGTTTGGGCTAATGCACCTTTAGGAAACACTAACCACAGTTGAAACGAGGCCGCAAGTCACAGTTTTGGCTGACATCAGAGCAGAATGAACAAAGAACATAACAGGTGCAATTTGTAGGTGAGAGACAAAGTGATGGTACGAAACATAAAGCACAAAACATGAAGGGGACAGATTCTCAGCATCGTGGGAGTCGAAAGTCATAAAAACACCACTGCTGGTCTCTCTTCTGCACTTTCATTATTAAAGATTGTTCTTCACTTAGTGGTTTTCCCCATCCGCAGATAACGCACGTTAACTTCTAAACTTGCAGCTGCAAAAAGGAAAGGATAAAAAAAAAAGCAATATTCACACAGATGGGAATGACAAAACTCTAGCGATGCATCTCTGTATGTTTTGGCACCATTCTAGCATGAGCCACTTAACAGCCCTTCTCCTGTGAAAGCTATGGGCAAATAATAATCTCTTTATGGGATAAACAGGAGCACTTCGAGGGGTGGCAGCAGACCTGTTGGCTGGGTCTCCCAGTGGCAGCAGGCTCTGGAATGCCCCTTCATGTAGAGCTCAGCTATCCCGGCCACAAGAAGAGCAGCCGCAGGGACAGCTGCACAGCAAGTTTCCCCAGGTGACACATACTTAAGATCTGACTTGATCTCTGCTAGTACCTGGAGAGGAGGCAAACAACCCAGAATAGGCATTGTCCTGTCCTCCTGCATGCAAGCTTGGCCTCTGTCTGCATCCTGCTGTGGCACAGCTCTACCTGCTGTTGGAGAGCAGCTGGCCTTGGGGAATGCCCAAGTATGTCTTGGGTTTATCAGCTGCCTCCTTCTTTTCTCAAAAATAGGTCTGCCTTCATGCCAGCTGCTAGTACAGGCCATTACCATCCCTGGCTGTTTATAGATTTTTTTTCTTTCCATTGGAACAAAACTGTAGACAGAAAACGAAAAATGGTTTATTGAATAAGTGACATAAGATCATGTGTTCCCATGTGGCTGGGCAACTTTATAGTTAAAAAAAAAAAAGGCAGGGCAGAAAAAGAAGTCAAAGTCAAAGCACAACATGAAGACATTTGATGGTAACGAGATACTGATGCTGCAGAATGCCTCAAAGAGCCAAGGGCTGAATACAAGAATACTGTGAACTCCAGTTTTAAAGTGCAGTTCTTTACACCTGAATCCAGCAACTCCCAGGGCTTACATCCAAATACTAAACAACTAGGCTAAGCTTCCAGCAAAGCCATCCCTATAAAGAAAGCTAGTGTGGGGCACCTTGATAACATTAATGGAACAAAGCTGTTTCTCCCTTTGCACATCACACTTTAAAATCACCTCTAAATGTCATTGTCTCACAGCAACAAATGTAGTCTGAAAGCCATAGCCAGAGACTTCACAGGTCTCCATCTCGCCACAGCGAGTACAAATTCCCCAGTCATGATGTATTCTTAACACTGACGTGCTAAGATGCCTGACAAATCTACACTCAGGACTTTCTGCAAGTGTTGTTCCCTTACACTAAAAGCCACCACTTAGCTGCAGTCATGTGCTACTGAGTAACCACAGCTAAATCTGCCAGCCACATCCATAAAGGACAAATCTGCCCAAATTGGTTTTCCCTTTTCCATTAGAAAGCACTAAGAGAATATATTCTGCAAAACTGGATTCTGTTGAATCACACTGATTCATGAGGACCCCAGTGTCACCACCGGAGCAACAACTGGCTTTGGCAGCACAGTTGTTGGCAGGTACTAAAGACAAAGGGACTCTGGTCCATTCTTACACTTCATGGCCTCTGGACCTCATTATTTCTGCTGTTTGACAGAAGGGTAATTAAAGCTCCACTGTAAGAAAAAAAACTTAAGATGTGTTTAGAAAGCAGCATTCTCCTGTAGCATTGCTTTGCAGAGATGGAGTAGCCCGGCCTGTGTTGCACACCTGTTGTATGGTTTTTTGTTTGGAAAAGGCTCCAGAAGCAGCTCACACACCAAGAGCTCTGCAGAAGGCTGCCCTAGAAACAGGCTCACTAAAAAGCAGCAGCTTGATGGCATTTTACTTGTGGATCAACAAAAATAGTTGAGATTTCAGGAAATTCACCTGAACAATGTTTTTTTTTTTTTTTTTTTTTTTTTTTGCCACTGCAAAAACCTCCATCCCTCCCTTCCTCTCTTTTAAACAACCTAAAAATATCTTGGTGAATGCAGTTGTACAGCACTGTGACATTTTTACTGCTACTTTCACCTGATTACTCTTCTATGTAGCTGCCCTATTTCACAATTGCTTCCCGTGGTTCATGCTCTGTGCTAAGGGCTGTTTCTGCATACAGGCCTGTATGCCTTCCAGCAGGACCAGCCCACCCCAGTGTTGCCCCCAGCTGCTCCTGATACCTGATCCTCAGAGTGATGTGGAGAGCTGAGGGGAAGCACACCCCTTTCTGAGCTGGGAAGGTGCCTGCTGTGAAGATGCAGTGATATCAGCAGCGAATAATTAAGTGATAATGTAATAACTGTGAGTTTGTGCTCCATTAAGTGAGCTCCTGCTGGCTGCTTAATGAGCAAACAAAAACTCAAACCCTATTAATATTATTCCTGTAGCATTAAATGTAAAAAAAAAAAAAAAAAAAAAAAAGAAACTCAGAAGTCCTTAGTGGTTATCACTTGGGAGTCATCTGGAAACACATGCCAAGGTGGAAATTGTGAACTGTCCCAGTGCTGCATTCGGAAAAGTCTTAACAGTTCATTTTCTTTCCAGAAGGGTGCAGAATGAGGTAACCATGCCGACAAGAGGGCTGCTTCTTCTCTGCAACATTTGGTTCCTTTGTTGCAAAAAGAGCAGCAGTTGGGCTCCTCCTCCTGCACCAGCACTGCAACAACTGCATCACAGAGGTGGTGAAATGCACAGTTCCTTGGCTTGTGTACATCAGAGAGATGAGAAGAGCCTAGAGGATCCTTATTTGTCAGTATAATGTGAGATTTATGAAGGATCTAAAATAAAAGAGTGATATTGATGCAGCTGCAACATTTGGGAAGAAGAAATCCAGAGCCAGAGTTATCTGTTGGAGCAGTGAGCAAGCGGAGCATCTTTCAGTGAGCTTTGTGATGAGACACAGCTGCTGCATGGGAACACATACATCAGGGCTGCCCTGGGCATCTGGGACCTTGAGTCACACATAGTGGTAAATCAGAACTGCTGCTTTGGAAGTAAAGCCAGAAGAGTTCCGAGATTAATGTAAGGTTCAAGCTACACACAAAAGGTGACACTCTTAACACAACAAAGCAAGAGATGGCCCTTCTGCTTGAACTTATGATCCATGGAAAGACAGTAAAGCATAGATTCTATTATTTTCCCTTAATGGTACTAAATGAAAAAGAATGGATTTAAAGTCTACAGCTCAGTGCCCTAATTTCTGGAAGTCTGCTAGCTGAAATGGATCTTTTAACAAATTATTTTAATGGCCATAAAGCTTTTTTTTTATGAAAAGGAGCAAGTATTTTTTTCTTTTTTCACTGGTTTTACTTGAAACTCCTGGTCAACAGACATTATTCAGTGTGAAGAATTTACAGTCAAAGCAGAAAGATACTTAAGAAATCCCTCCTAGAGAAAGATAGGTTGTACCCAAGTACCAGAGAAGTGTCTAAGCCAAGTTCAAAGACTTGGTAGTCTATTAAGGAACTGAAATTTTGTACACCAAAAACATGAGCTACCTGTTATTTAATCCTGTAGTAACCTGCAGCAGTGATCTGGGTGTACCCTTATTTACTCCAACCAACAGGCTGAGCCTTACAGGAAACACAGAAAGATGACATGCAAGAACAACATCTCCCTTCCTGAAGGACACACTTGATAGTGTATCATCACGGACATTTCTCAGCAGGTGATGTTTTCTCTGTTAGAAGTACCCTCATCTAATAGATGCACCCTCATCTAATAGTTTGCAGTACTATCCAAAAGGGGAAGGCTTTCTACCATTCATAATAAATGTGGGCCTTTTGTAAGAAACACAGTAGTAACAAACAAACAAAAAGGTGGAAGAAAAGAACTGGGGAAAATGGCGTGTAAATTGTTGTTCCATTTATGTAGTTCTCAGCTCCAGAACATGTTTTCAGGCGTGAGCTACACTCCAGTGTTAGGGAATCCTTTTGGACAGAGCTCTCTGCTGTAAGAACAGTGCACCATCATAAAGGGAGTCCTCTCATGCCTCATCTTCCCCAGAACCCTCTCATTACTTGCCTTCCCCAAAAGAAGTGAAAATCAGGACTAACAAAATAATACTTGTGCCCTATGCTGAGTTCTGGCTTTAGCTATGGGAAGAGAAATAAAATGGAGATTGGGAGGTCCATTTGGGATGTTGTATCTTTCAGATATGAAAGTAGCCAGAACATGAGTAGCCAGTTATAACATTACAACTGGCAAGAAAAAGGCATAATAAAAGACCAGTCTGACCACATTAGACATCTGAGCTTTGCATCCTAAAAATCTTACTGTATCAAACACATACCGAGGCATTTGCATTTAAAATTAGTTAATAGCCCACAGTACTGTTCTCCTTATGATTACGATGACTGTCAAAAAACATGATGCTAATATCTTACTTAAGACCATACAAACATTGCAAGCTCACTAAAAGTGAGGGTTTTCTTTACATACGATGGGAACAAGTTAAAATATAGCAACTGCCAAAATCTCTCAGTCCAAATGGGAGTAGGCTGGTTTTTGATCTTGGACGGGTTGTCCTTATCCAAAAATCCTTCATCGTTGCATAAAGGCTTGCTTACGTTCCCCAAAGATACTAGGTTCTCTGTTAATGTCAGAGCTTTCCAAGCTAAGGGAAATGGCATGAAGACATTCCATATGCTAGAGCTCAAATACATTCTTTCTTAGATTTTCTAAAATGACAAATCTTTGTTTCCAGCTTTAAATACTGAAGCATAGCATATTTGTTCTGCACAGACTTCTACAACATATCTTTTTTTTTCTGCAAAAAGTGATTGTCTAGAGAAGTAAATAAACTAATGAATTCAAGTAAAATTCAGCACTTTCACATAAAAATAATAATAAAAAAAAAGCCAAAGTAACAAACCACACATAAACACAAAATTCCTTCTTCCTTTTTGCAAAATAGGCTGAATTGCAGAGATTTGGACCTATGGTTTGTTGAGATTCTCTGAAAGACTCTGAAAAAGGACCTGCTTTAAATTCTTTCAATCTCTCATGCTGCAGAGAGATTGCACTACACGATATTGGCTAAATTGGCACGTAACAGTGCAGAGGCTGACGTATCCAACACCCTTTTTTGGCTGTGCTGGATTTATTCCTTAATGAATACACAAAGCCAGTCCAGCCTTTATTGTTGAAAACCACGACAGTAACCTACAGCAAGAATTACTTTTCCAGTCACTGGCAAACAATGGGCTCTGTCGACATTCTCTGCATTATTACATGTAGGCAAGTGATAATTCAGAAGAAGTCATGCATCCAGCAGTCAATATTTCTATGCCTAGAGAGTTATTGCTGTCATAGAATGACTTGTCAGGGCAGAAACTTTATTTATTTGTAGCAAACATAGGCTCATCCAATTACTTTTATTGCATGCACCTTTGATACAGGATGTTGTTCCAATATGGCCTTAATTTTGAATTCTGTAAATAATCAAAGCAGAGAGTAGCAGGCATGTTGTCAGTGTTCAGGCCATTGCGGCTTTCTTTGCAGAGTTGATATAAGAGTCTGGCAAGTATATGACACTAATGATATACGTATAGTGCCTTTAAACACTACTTCTGCAGCAAACTCATTTTCTTTCATTTTTAAGTTTATAGTCATCAGAAAAGCCATCATCAATATACCCACTCCAACTATCAAAAAGAAGTAAAGTGGGCTCTTCCCATTACCTTAGCTGCAGAGGATACCATTTTTCTTACATTTCTTATGCAATACTAGAGAACAGATATAATGCCACCTTCCTGAGCTCAGAACATGGCATACAGAAAAAAATATGAGATGTTCAAAGCTGCCAGAACTATTTTCAGAAGCAACAAAGCATGTATCTTGTTAAATCCAAATATGTACCTCAATGATATTTAGGCACCTGATCCATTCAAATGCTGACTCTGTCTGGTCCCATGGCAGCACCTCACCCATTAGCCTGCCCTTCCCCAGACAATTATACACGATCACAACCAAACCTAGGAGCAAGCAGATCCTGCTCTTCCTCAGCGTAGCTCTGCCCACTGGCTGCCCATCAAGACTTCTGGATGTCTGTCTGAGTTTTCACATCGGTCTTCTCTCCAGTGGCAGTGTAGCATTTGACTCCCTGATTCCCCAGATGACTTCTGGGTAGCTGGTTGACCTTGATGGAGCTGGGATGGGAGTACAGCATGTTCTCAGTTTCCATCATGCCCTTTCAGGCTATACTAGAATGTCCTTGGAGAATCACAGATTCCTGTCACAGCTCATTTAAGGAAGGCAAACAACATGGGTAAGTGTCCAAAATGGGTCAGTAGAGGCAGTGCTTTACTTTGCATTTAGGAGATTAAACATTAACTGTTTGGCAGCCTCCTTCTCATGAACCGATGCCTTGGTCAACCCCCATTCATTGCACTATTCCTACCAAGAGCAGTCTGAAAGTCTGAGCTCAGTGAAGGCTCTACGGTTGATTTTAATGGCCTCTATAGGTTTACTGCAGATAAAGTAGCACATGGAAAAGTACCAATACCACAGAACTTCTAACACCTCTCTCCAGTTGGTAGCTAATCCTAAAGCAGTAATGGTCATCCTATCCTCATTGCCCTTCCTGCACAGCTTATACACTGGACAAAGGAAAACAAGGATGTGCCATCGGCTCTACCTTAGTGAATTACTCTTGAAGGGATAGTGCTACGAAGCTGCTATTTCACAAACATTTCATTAAACCCTAATGTGACTAATGCATTTGTTATTCATGTGCATATAAATTTATTCTTTGATCTGCTTGTAAATCTATTTTGAGGTAACTGGAGTCAACAGTCTTCACATTGCTCGCACACTCTCCCTTAATTATCATGGTACAGTTAGTTTCTCTTTTTCACTCCCACGTCCTTTTCTTTAGAAAAACATCCTCAGGTCACAAAATCACAAGTCACTATGTGACATTTTTTAGAAAAGAGGTATTTTTTACAAAACATAAAGTGTGTTTCAGTTACCAACCATCCCTAAAATTATCCTCCTATAACAAACATTGCACACACGGTTTTGGAGAAATTTCTTTGCCACTTTCAATGGGTGATATGAAGAGTAACAGAAGGAAGTTCGGGAAAACTCCGAGTCCAACAGTAATTATGATGTTAAAACCCGGACTTCGTAAGAGCAATCCGATCAGATAGCTTTGTGTTTGAACATTTATCTACTGATGAAAATCTGTTCAAAACACAAAAGTCAGCAGTGGCTATGAACTGATAAAGTCTTTCCCCTTTCAACAATCTTGTATCTCAAGGTCTGTTTTACTGTTGACTCAGGTCACCTCACTCTGAAGCAGCACTGATTTATCCTGGTTTCAGGCATTTCCAGGCTGCAGGGCAGAGCACACGGCCCAAGTGCCTTTCTGTGGAAAATATTTCATAGTGGGATATACATCCTGATTCTGAATGAGTGAACAGAGAGAGAAGAAAAGGCATAAAATTATTTCAGACCTTGTCTCCAAAACAGCTCTATGAAGATTGCTCAGCAAGAAAGCAATTGCAGCC
>PPHD01029589.1:0-10568 GCA_002909625.1 Bambusicola thoracicus
TAGCCTGCTGTATTTCCCTGGGACAGATAACACCAAGAGAGCATGGAAATGGGGGGAAACAGCAGTGTCCGAGCATGGCCTGGGGCTGTCAGGGGCTCTGTCCCCCTGGGGGGCATGGGGAGGTGCTGGGGGGTCAGGGAGGGGTTGGTGCTGGGGCAGAGAGCTGAGCTCTGCCTTGGTAGCCCAATAAGCACGGAGCAGTGGTGCAGGAGTGGGTCCTGCGCGGGTGGGTGTTAGCAGTGTGCTGGTGGGAGTGCAGCTCTCAGTGCTGTGCATCGGGGGTGAGACCTGCAGCTGGTCAGTGCCGCTCTGTGCACACGTACTGTGAGAGTACAGGCAGGGCTAAGTGAGTTGGTGCCCTTCACCTCCCACATACACACGCAGGAATTTGCAATGGGTGCCTCCTCGCCCGCTGTGATTCCACCCTGCTCCATGTGTACCAGGTCCCTGCAGAACAGGGATCATTCTCCCTCAGGGTTTTTGGTTTTGCCCCATTTGTACCCACGAGAAGCTGAAGGCAGCACAGAGCAACAGTGAGCTGCAGCCCTCCTCCCCCCACCTTAAGCAGAGATGGGAGCACCGCCACAGCTGCAGCTCATCTGGAACAGCTGGTGCAGCATTGGGTTCACCTGATGGAGCATCCCCAAGAACACCATGACAGCTTTCCTGTGCTCTGTGAGACACCCTGTGATGGGAAGGCTCTGTCACATTTCAGGGCCAGGCAGCGGCTGGGGTTGGGGGTGACCCTCCTCTACACCCCCTGCAGGGCCACTCCGGGTGGCAGCTGCTGGACATGGGCTTCCGTTCATCCCCTCCCTGCACGGTTTCTCGGGGTCACTGCTCTGCACCACCACGACTCCAATGGGGTCAGAAATGCTGAGGTGGAAGAGCTCGAAGAGCAGCAGCTGAGCGCCTGTGTGGCTGCGTGTCCTGGGAGGAGGGTTTTAAAAGCATTCTTAGTCTTCGGTACCTGCCTGTTCCTCAGCAGAGCCCATTCTGACGGCACCTCCTGCACCTCCACCTCCCACACTGCTGCACCTCCTACACTCCTGCATCTGCACCTCCTGCGCTGCTGCACTTCCTACACTCCTGCACTGCTGCACCTCCTGCGCTGCTGCATCTGCACCTCCTGCACTACTGCACAACTGCACTTGCACCACCTGCACCTCCTGTACTGCTGTATTGCACCACCTGCACTGCTGCCTGGAGCAGCACTGAGGAGTGCCGTGTGCTCATCTTTGGGGAGGCCCATCCAGAGCCGGGTGCTGCCATCAGGTGCATTGGCTGTGCCACAGGGTCTGGGGCTGCGGGGCTGTGTGCACGAGGAGCCAGCAGCAGCCGCTCGGTGCTGCAGAACAAAGCCAATTAGCAGGGCTCCAGCTCCCTGATAATAATTCTTAGGAGAAGAGGAACTGTTCTGGAATACATTATTGTCTTCATTTCTTTTCATGTGCAAAGAAATAAAAAGCTTGCCCTTCGCTGGCAGCCGGGGTGAGGACAATCCAGTGGTAATGAGAGAAGCCCTACGCAGAGGCAGTCCTGCCCTCTCCCTCCCAGCACACAGAAGGGTTTGGGGCTTCTGATTGCCTCCCACCTCCCCCGATGCCCCCATGTGCCAAGGGGCAGCAGCACAGAGCCCCACGGTGCTGGGGGCTGCGGTGCCCAGGGGTGCAGGGCAGGAGCCTCACAGGGCGGATGTGAAGGAGCAGAGGCTGTTCGGATTGCAGTACCTGTATGGTGATTACTGCAGACTTAATTACCTCCCATACACACTGCACAAAGTGCATGGGAGGTAGGAGTGGTGTCCTTTGATACCAGCTGGTGTCAGAAAATAATTTTAATCTGCCTTACAACTATATAATTAAAAGCACTTATATATAGACGTATCTACACACACACACGTGTATCTCTTTCCTGTGCTGATGGATCCACGGCCGTTCTGCCCGGCGGTGGCATTGACCCCCATGGCCGGAGCAGTAGGGCTGAGTTACTGCTGTGCCCCAACACTGAGCACTGAGCCCAGCAGTGCCCAGGAGGAGGAGGAGGAGGAGGCTGAAGCTCCTCTGGGGGGGGCGGGGAGATCTGTAAATACAGCAGGTTAAAGGCTGGCAGCGTGACTGCAGTCTGTATTTCAAGCAGATGTTTCCCATGTTTTGTAGTATCGTTTTATTGGTAAATAAAAACCAACCAAAGACAAAGAGGTGTTGGGTGCTGTGTGTGACCCAGCCCAGGCCTGGGACAGAGGGAGAGAATCCCCACGGTGTGCAGCGTGAGGGGAGGGAGAGCCCGGCTGTAATCCGGAGTCCTTCCACAGCCTGCAGGGAAAGCTGTGCTGGCAGCAGCCATGGGGTGGGGGCAGAGGAAGCTCAGCTGCTGGGGCGGTGGGAAGCAGAGGGCGGTGGGTTTGCAGCCACCTCCACAGAGCGACATCACTGTGTGTAAAGCAGCCACGGCCCAAAATGGAACTTGGGAGCAATGGTTCCATTGGAGACGTGGTGGGAAGGGGCTGGCTGTTGCACTTAAAGATATTTAGAGGTCTTTTTCAATTTTAATGATTCCATGACTCTTAACACTGAAGTCCCTCAAATGCAACCCAAGCATATGAAGCACCCCTTCTAATGCCAGCAGCTCTATGACTCCGCGCAACCCCCTCAAGCACTTCTTGCAGCTCAATACCCACCAGTGCAGCTGGGATGAGCATCTCCTGGCCCAGCACTCGGGGTCAGGCAGCTCCAGGCACTGCAGGAGCAAAGGGGTCACCACAGCCCAGAGCTCTGCACAGCACTGAGGCTCACTGGGCCAGAAAGCTTAAATATTCAGGAAGTGAGCGCAGCTCAGTGAGCAAGTGGGGCATTACTTCTGGTCTCCGTTTCTGCCTCAGGAACTGCCTGTGTGTTTTCTATTTATTAATGAGTGAATAAAGCTCATAAACAGCGTTATTTCCCCTCCATCAGCAGCAGGCAAGCTCTCTGTGCCCAGCACCACGTCAGGCTGCAGCTCCCAAGCACTGCTGTGTGGGCTCTGCCAACCACAGCCCCAATGCTCCAACAGTTTGGCAAGGAAGCACTGCTGCTTCCCCCCCTCCGCCCCCTCCCAGCAGGTGAGCCCCGAGGCATTGTGCAAGGAATCCAACCCATGCGCAGACACCACAGAGAGCTGCAGCTCTGCCATGCTGGGGCCAAATAATGAACAGCACTGTGTCCCACCCAAACAGCCACAATGGTGTTTAATCATAACAAAATAAAGGTTTTGCTTTTATTTCTTCCAGCAGGATAACCATTCCCCCCTGAGTTTCACTCACCAGTTGGCATCCAGTCTTCCGGAGTTTCCTGTGCTTTTAAAGTTAACAGAGTGCTAAATGTTATGGCAGGACCTGGGTGCTGAATCCAGCTGCAATCAGTTAATTGATTTGCTCCTTCAGGTGGCTCCTATTAAGCTTCCTCACATCTCCCAGTGTGTGGTGTAGCTCTGGGTCGTTCTGTGGGGATCAGGGCTGCTGAGTGATTCTGCTGCTCCATCCTCGCTGTTGTCTGGGATGCCAAAGTTCAGCTCTCTGTAAGTACTGTAGTGCTGTGGTTCTCTCTCTCTGAAGGGATGTGCTGGGTGGGCTCTGCTTGGAGGAGGGAGGGCAGCAGAGCCCACTGTCATCCCGCAGCTGCATTTCAGCAGTGTTATAACTGATAATCTCCTCCAGGTTAAACCTTCAAAGGCATCCCAAGCCGTGTGTTTAAATGATAGCAGAAAAAATTCCCCTAACTCCTTGAAGTTAATGATCTTCATTTTCATTTCCACATATTTCTCTCCATGTAATAGCCAGGTGCTAAATCTTCATGAGATTTTTATAGTTTCACTGAAGGAATATTTGCATAATTATTAGTGCATAATCTACTTTAATAGTCCCCCTGATTTTACTATTAGAGCCAAGCGTGTGGTGTCAGCTCAGGGCGCTGTGCTGCTGGAGCAGTGCGTGCCGGCCCTGCTGTGCTGCGATGTGGGGCCGTGGCCGGACCATAGTAAGGGGAAAGGGGATGTGAGTGCCACAGGGCTGGGATGTGGTACAGACACAGCCAGAGCAGTGGCTGCCCTGAGATGGATCCCAGGTGGGTGTCTGAGCCTTTGGAAGGGGGGAGATGCATGTGGTGGAAACAGCGACCTTCCCTGGGAAGGAAGGGGCCATTGGCTGTGTCTAATTATCATGGACGTAGAATCCTTTGATCAAGAGCTGCTTATACTAATGCACAGCATCTTGGCCATTGATGTTATCTGATTAATTAAGGACAGCCATTCTCCTTGGCAAGCTGGCAAGAGGAGACCTGCCTGGCTTGTCCTTAGGTGACCACATACGGACAAATGCAGGAAGGGTACTCCTCAAAACAACCACAGAGGTCTCCTAAACCCTGCAAGCACAGGCAGCTGGGAAGCAGCCAGAAGGGGAGGGAGAAACATGCTGCCCAACCCCGTGAGTTTGTCATGGTAGGCGTTCCTTCTGTGTTATATAGGTGGAATACATGGGAATTCGAAGTATGAACATAGAGAAGAGACCTGCATAGCTGTGATTGATGGGGGAAACTTCAAGCGGCACCCGGGCCCAAACTCAGCAGTATCTGCTGTGTGTGGGCACTGCTCAGTGGGTGCTGTGCTCAGCCGCTCTGCGGGCAGCACGGAGCAGTGCGTGGTGCAGAAGGTGCCGTGGCAGCCACAAATAGACTGCAGCTCCTTCCTGCCCCTTTTGGAATCTTCCCCACTGAGACTGACGTGAGAGCACAGAGAAAGCATCTCCTAAAATAAGCGCAGTGAGGTGGGGGTGCTTTGATGACAGGGGTTGTAGAGGGAGGAAACATAGGACTTCCAAGGCAAAACACCAACCTTCTGATGTCTCCCCGCCAGAGCACACTCCCTCATAAAACGTCATTTCCAGATATTTTTCAGACCATTCTCATAGAGTCTGGTAAATGTTCCTTTCCTTGGGGCTTGAGAAGGACAGAGGTGGTTGCTACTGTGCTCAGAAACAGAAACGTTCGGCACAGCAGCTCCCCATTGGAGTGACGGTGTAGGGCTGATGTAGACTGAACATTAATATTTAAAATTCCAACACCAGCAGTCCAGGTGTAAACCATACCTCCTCATGAAAGTGTATGTCTGTATGGTGAACAGGTATTGGATTGGAAGATTATGCTGTTACAATGTAAAAGTGAATTAAAGATTGTACCTGTGTCCTGGGCTCACTGAAAGGTTTCCAGAGGGAGGATCTCAAGATAGAGATCCTTTCTCCTTGGGAGTCAGCCCTTCAATGGGGTCTACCCCATGGCTCCCCCCCTGCTGGTCACTCAGGTGGAACTGCATTCACCTGTGCCCCTGCAGCTGACTCAGTGCTCACCTCAGGTGGTCAATCAGAGGTTCAGGCCGTGATTCAACAGTTCCCATACACAAAAACCAGAGCCAAGACTTTCTGACTCATAAAAGCTGGAGAATAGATAATAAAAACTTCTCCAAAAATGTAGATAACTGTATGGTGAGAATACAATCTTGAGGCAAATTATTTGTCTGCACTGTTTCTGACAATGTCAATATTCACTTCTTGGTTTCTTTAGTCAATAGAATTGTGTTTAATGGATGCTCCCTGGGCTGAGCTGGGCTGCTCAGGCTGCCCCACATCCCTGCTGGGAGACCTCAGCCATGGACTCCTGCAATAACCCCGTTAGGTGCAGCTCCAAGCGGGGATGGCGAGGAGAGGTCAGGATTCATCATCTGAGGGCGTGCTGTTCTGAGCTGTAACGCCTCTGTTATTTCAGAAGATGCTGTGTGACACCTACGTGTGGATGCTCTGTGGCTGCGCTGTGCCTCAGCCCATCCGTGGGCTTGGTAGGAGCCGTACCAGCCGTAAGCACCCCTTTGCTGCTGACATCACCACCGTGCTGCTCTGAGACCCCGCGCAGAACAGCAGGGCTGCTCTTGCACGACAGCTGACAAACAGCATTCCCCGTTATGCTCCCAGCTCCATGCAGGCAACAACAGCAGAAGTCAGGGATTTTTTTTTAGCAGGAACTGTCAGAATAACATGATAAAATGTTGCTGTCATCTCCCCAAATTGTGCCTACTGTAATCTTCAAGTTTTTTCAACAGTTTTGATGGTACCTTATTTCCATAATAGCAGATAAACAACCATGTAGCACAGGACTATAATTTCATTGATTGTTCCTGGCAACCTTGTATGCTGTGACAGCTCCTGCAGCTCGAGTGATTTGTCGCTTGGATCTCGAGATGCAGCCCTCCGTCTTACATGGGCCCATACTTTATGCACAGTCTGCTGACGTTTCCCTTCCCTAACACGAAGGCGTGAGGATCCCGGGGCCGTGCTGCCTTCTTTCCCTGCTGCCTCATTTCTCAGCTGCCCCAGCAGTGCCCGCTGCCTCTGCTCACACCCATCTGCACCCCGAGTCCTCCCGGGGACAGCGGGGATCTGTGAGTGCAAAGTAGGAGCGCCGCCGCTGTGTCTGAGAGACAAACGATTGCTGTCCTCCTTTGTGAGCAGCGCAGCTGTAAGAAATTAGGAAATAACTTCTGGATAAATAGATTTATTGGTGCAATTTGGCTTTGCATGGTGTGTTTCTAAAATATTTATTGTTTTCCTCTACGGTGATGGAATGAGAACCAGTTGCACAACGTGTGGGTCTTCATCAGTGCAATTCCACGTGCACGTCTGTGTTCTGCCTCCTCTCATCCCTTCATTAAGCTTTCCCTCGTGATAAATTGGCCTGGATCGTTAGTTAATGATTGCCTCTTTAGTATGGAGTCAGATTCCTCGAGTTAGCAGTGCTGGTTGCACGTCTCAGACTGTGCACAAACCTGGATGTGTTTGTCTGCTCCGTATTTAAGCCACTGCGCTATTCATCCCAAAGCCCATCGGAACAGATAATAAAGCACTTCGTGCACAGATGTGCCACTTACTTATCTAGTTCTATAATGATAACGAAGAAAATTTAATCTGGAGTGTCTCTGGAAGCTGATCTGAAAGACAGATTGGTATGAATAATAAAGGCACTACGCACGGATGTGAGAAGAGCCGTGAGAAGGCGGCCATTCACTGCTGCACAGCGCTGCCGCTGATGGAGTCCGACCACATAGGAGAGGCAGCGCCTCGCGGGGCCGGGCTGCAGCAGGAGCCGCTGCCTCTGCAGATGGAAATGCTCTGAACTGCTTTCCCTTTAAAGAATAAAAGATAATTTCTCATACAGCTGGAAGCAACATCTGACATTGCAGAATGCTGAAAGCATATTGGAGAGGGATGGGAGAGCTCGGGCACTCAAGGTGAGAGAGATAAGGCACAGAGCAGTTAGCCAAAGCATGTAAATAGGCAGAGAGGAGCGGAAACCTGTGAGAGCGACGTGCTCTGAAGGGCCATTCACCCCTCATCAACTGCACGTACATTTATCTGTGTCCTCCTATCTGCTGCTATTGATTCCTGTCAGTAGGAATAGAATCAGGCTGTGCCAGAGGCAGAGCTGCTTGCTGCAGGTGAACATTTGCAGCGACTGCAATGGAGCTGCGCAATGTGTGGGTGCTGTTAACTGCCAAAAAGATCATTTAAAATCCTCCAAGTGTCTTTGAAGGAAAAAAATCATGTTTAATGTCGGTGAGATGTCCTGGGCTGGCAACAGTCAGCTGCGTGTTCCCCAGGCAGGAAAGGCACAGACGGCAGTGCAAGCTCTGCCAGTGTTGTACTGAAAGGAAGAGAGCAGTGGGACGTTACGTAGGGATGGGGACGGGGCACTGCCGGGGATGTCCCATATGGGAGCAGCCCCCAGCTCTGGGCCAGCCCAACTCTCTGCTCGGGAGCGGTGTGAGCACCCACTGCTGTGTGACACTGCAGCTCCAGGCTGCCCAGCACTGGGAATTGGGTCATGACTTCACCTGCCTGCGACGGAGCACAGATTTTAATGCTCAGATTGTTTTACTCTTCAGTGAAAGATGGACCCCTGCCCAAGGACAGGTAATCACATGGGCAGCCCACTGCCATTCACCAATGAGAGTGACCCGGAGGGGTTAAGTTCATTCAGTGCAACAGGAGTTCCCAATAGGAGACCATGGAGCTGCACCTCTTGGTGATGTGGGTGAGGGTTCGGTAACAAATTAGCATGAAATGTGATGGCCACAGCTACTGGGAGAGGGGCAGGGGAAGGACTGCAGCTGTTGCTCATTTTGGAAACAAATGTGAGATGTGTATGCTGCCTGCCTGAGAGGGAACCTGGAATGTGGTAAGGTGGATATGGAGATGTTGTAGAGGAGCATCCCAAGAGGCGCCATTGATTGTTCCACTCCCAGAACTTGAGGAGGCAATGGGTGATCCCAGGCAGTGTTTTAAGGGCCCCTCTGCCCTGGTGCAGGCCTTGCAGTGCTGTGCTTCACAGCTGGCAGCAGCACTAAGAGTAGGGCCGATGTGCACACTGATGGATCACGTGCAGTCTTAAATATTATAGGAGGGTGTATTTCATCCAGACAGGGAACTTTAAGCGGGACACAACAGACATTTTTCTTACAATATTAACAATTTACCACCTGAACTTTATCTTCTCCTTGGATAATAACCACGAGACGCTGGGTAAGGGAACAATTGATTTAAGATCTCAATCAAAAGGAAGCATTCCTCTTATCTGTATAGCCAAGCAATGAAGCAACAGTCATCCGGGGTTATGGTACATTTGTCAGTCCATTAGAAGCACAGACTCTATGGATCTATATATGGAATGGGAGACATTTACGGAAATGACTCTTGCAAATATCTTTAGCAGTTAAGAGCTGGCAATCTCTGCCTCTCACTCGATTTCCTCAGCACGTACTGAAACAGCATGGGAAAAAAAGATCCTTTTCCTACTTCTTCATGCCCAGACTCACCCACTCCCACGTGCCTTTGTCCAACAGCTTCACTGCAGCCGTGACCCAGAGCTGGGGCAGCACGACGGTCGGTCCGGGTGTCCCCACCTGGGGGATGCAGGGCAGCACTCCCTCAGCACTGTGCTTCATTGTGTTCCAAAATGTTTGGCACTGGGCTTTTATTGGTGATCCCCTCCTAAGCATGCATGGCAGCTGGGTGCTGGGGGTCTGCTCACAGATGGGGGAGTGTTTCACATGGCTTTATTCAATCCCATCCACTGCTGAAGACGGGAAGGATTCATCACGAGTTTAGAGATGAGAAAAGCACGTCAGGCATGTGCTGCGTGCCCACCCGTGTGTGAGTGCAGTTAGAAATGCACAAAGCAAGAACTGCTTGTTCCAAACCAACTTGGTAGCGATTGCCCCCTGCGTTCTACTGTCTCTTGTAGGGAATATACCAACATGAGGCAGAAATATCGAATCCAAATACTCGATATCACATTTTTGTATGTTTGGTGACAAAATGAAGTCCCCAAGACCTTTTTCCTTCCCAAGCTCGCTCTGCTGGCTGCAGCTTGCTGTGTTCTCCTGGCAGGGCCCCATGCAGCGGCTGGGGATGCTGGTGCAAGCTGTGTTTATTTTTAACGTGGCTGTTCTGCAGAGATAATTGTGTCAAGCTGAATGCACAGCACAGGGGTTACATTTCTATTCAGTTACCATGGTTGCTAATACCTAAAAAAATTGCCCAAGGAAGGACCGGAGTCATTCTCCCCATCCTGGGAAGTGTCCCCTTCCTCCTCCCCGCAGAGTGCAGTGCCACGCTCTGTGCCTGCAGGCACTGCCCAGCTCCCAGCAGCCATCCCCAGCACCTCTGCACTGTTTGATGCAGGGAGGAATCTCTTCCTGCTGCTGCCAGCATGTAGCCATGGGAGAAAATCGCATGGCCCCAGCAAGAGCCTGGAAGGGTGGAGTGAGTGGGGGCAGAACTGCTGCTCCACGCACAGCGCTGCTCAGTGACAAACATTACCTGTGAGATAAATGCCAGAAGTGGGCTGGGAGCCGTTCCTAAGGCACGATGGATCCGAGCATACCCTGGTGCCAGCTGACCTCCATTCACTCCTTCCTTTGCTCCTCTGACCCTTCCATGGTGATGGTTCCTTTTGCCCACATGTGGGCCTTGCCTGGAAGAGGAATTTAAACTGGATGATAAGAGGCAGCCGCACGGTTTGTAAGAAAAGGCACAGAAAGGTTTCTGCTTTCCCAGGTTTCCCATAAATGAAGTGCTACAGAGCACAGCCGGGGCCTGCAGGTGCCATCACTCTGCTGGGTCTGCCTGTGGGAGCTGCCCTGTGCTGGGGATGTTGTTGCACCTCCTTCTGCTTTCTGAGTCTGCCAAGAGGAAAAAAAGCAATTAAACACCCAGCTCATTGGCCTTGCAGTGAGGGAGCTGTGAAATTGAGGCTCACCTGGCTCTGCTGTTCCCTATGAAATGAGCACATGGTTTATTGCTACCTATCCATAAAGTTATTCACCATTCCTTGCAAAATTTGGTATGAATTCATGTGAAAAGCCATTACACACGACAGCGTTTACCTCCCATTACTCTCCCATTCCTGCACTCCTATGGGCACTGCTGCTGGCTGTGCTCAAACACTGCTGTCCCCAGTGAGCGGGGAGGGGCAATGGGGGGGGGGGGA
>PPHD01029591.1:0-10566 GCA_002909625.1 Bambusicola thoracicus
AAACCTGCAGGTCTTATGTTGAGGTCAAGGTGGTAAGAAGAGTTCTGACTATAGCAGTCCTAAACATGCAAGATGCACACTTTTTCACTGCTTTCTACTTAAAGTCGATGAAGGAGAATTTTCTATAAAGTCTAGTGTGCAGCCTTCCATGTAACTGCATGTGAAAAATATAAATAATTTCACTTCTGCCTAATGGGAGGTATGTAGGATTAAGCTAACTAAAATCACAACCTAGTTGCAATTGTGTCTTGTATTTCATAGCCTTGTTGTACATATGCCTACTATCTGTAACAACATATATTTGCTGGGTAAAACTTTACTCTCTTAGTTCTTATTCTACACAGCATAATTTACCAACTTTCTTACATTAGCAGCTTTTAATTCTAATTAAATGCTAAAAAATCCTAAAACTTCAGCATTTGATTCTGAGACATGATTGAAATCTAGCCTTAGAAGTAGTTAGGTGAATTGACTGGTAGGAATTACATGAAAGAACCACTAGCTAATTTGCAGGTAGCAAAGTTTATTACTGCACATTTCTACGCTAGTGATACTACCATGGAACAAGAGTCTGTTTTTTTTTTCTGTTATTCATTCTCTTGAGATTCCTCCAAAATATTCAGTGAACTCTATCTTAACATGAATGGAGTTCAGATAAACAGAACAATCTAGTTTTCCAATATATTAAATTTGCTTGGATTCCCATCTTCCTAGCTGGTAGATGGGCACAACAAACTTCTTACAAAACTATTTATAATAGTACTTTGTGATGCCTGGCAGGGATTCTTATTGACTTGACTTACCAGAATGTTTATACCTAATTCAGCACCTGTTGTTTAAGGACAGTGTACAGCAGTGGAAAATATGATAGTGCCTTCTACCAGGATAGAAGCACACTTTTAAAGGTATTAGTTATTATTTGGGTTTAGAAAATTATTCAGGAAAAAGCATGTTACTCTTTCTAAAGGCTGGTGGAGTCTCAAGAAAGGTGCAATCCCCAAATAGAGATGCTGCTCCTTCAGCTGCTTACCCTTAAATGAGGATGGTTGCTCAGATGCACTGCTGGCACCTGTGTTCCCTGGGTTAGCCAAGGCTCCTCACCTGATGTTCAATCACTAGTTCAGGCCCAGATCTAGCAATTCCCATACACTTCACCCCTTCACAGCATGAACCAATGATTATGGAGGTCAGGGTAAACCCTTACTGTTTTGGCAATTCATAATATAATTAATAACATACATCACGATGCACATACAATACCCATAGCAATGTTAGATGTCAAAGAACAAAAATTTGAGACTTGTTCTGGTGCAGTCTTTTGTGATCTTGTCAGGTCAGAACTTGATGTTTCTTGAAGAAGGCATATATTCTTCAAGGACCATTAAAAGTTCAGGCTTGCTTTTGGTGGTTCCTGGAATTTCAACAGTCTTATCCCTGGATGTCACAATGATTCCTTGTGGACACTGAAGTATATTGGAATTGTGTTGCTCCAACTGGTGGTCCTATTAACTCAATCTCAAGGGGAGTAATACAGAAGTTTAATTGGTATGAGGAGGTGTAGGTCTGTCCTCCATGATAGGATACAGGCCATGTTCATCTTTAGACCTCTGTTTGTGCCATGGCATATCCAGGCCTTTAGTACCACACCGTTTGGCATGATATCTTTGGCTGTAGATACCACTGTACCAGGTACCAAAGGGAGTGGTTCTAATCTGCCTCTATTACCTCTCTTGGCCATGTACAGACTACCAGAGATGTTATCGATCCTCCAGCCTCCAATAATCTCCCCTAAGGTGCAAGTAGGCCATGACACTTTAGTCCTACTTGCACCTTCCAAGGCCATTTTACTTTGTATTTCCTGGGCTCTAGGTCCTTAGGAACAGGGAACAGAAAATTATTCATAGTGCCAACATGAGGCTTAAGTGAGGTATCCATACCTGATGTTTGTATCCAAAGTGGGGAGGCCAAAATTGTTTTCAACATTCTTAAGGCATTGGATGTGCCATCTCTTGGTCTCCCATTCAAGTCCTGCAGGGTTTCATAGAGTCCCTTGACCCACCCCTGCAGGGACTGTGAATCTGTCTTCAGAGCAGCCTTCAGGATTCCATTATATACGTCTATTAATCATTAGATTATATGATAAATGAAATTGCCATTCAATATTGTTGTCTTTTGCCTGCTTCTGCACAGTTGTACCTGTGAAGTGTCTACCTTGCTCACTCTCGATGACCTAAGGAATCCTGTATGATGCTATCAGCCTAGTTAATGCTTTGACAGTATAAGCTTGATTTGTCTTTGGTACAGGATAGGCTTGCATTAGTCCACTCACTGTGTCAACACACATTAGGGCATATTTGGCCACCTCAAATCAAGGAAGGGGACCTATATAATCAATCTGCCACTGCTGTAATGGGTTGTGTCCTCTAGAGAGATGGGCTGTCATTTCCAGAAGGGACCTCAGTCTCATTCTCAAGCGTCACATTCCTGACACGCGTGAACAATGTCTGGAAACTGTATTAGCAGTCCCCATGTATTAGCCCCTGCCCACATGGTCTTTTGTCCTGCATGTCACGATTTTCCATGTAGCTAGTAGGTAATGTCTTTCACTGGTGCATTTTTCAGCTATCTTATTTGAGCCAATGTGTCAGCTTCATCATTACCTGGTGATTGCAATGGTTGATGACCGAAGATGCAGTATGCTTGTACTGTCCTATGTCTAACCATGTTCCATATATCAGCCCACCTATCTTTGCCCCAGATAGGTCAGTCATGGATTTTCCAGTCCTAAGTGGCCCAGTGTACTATCCAAAGCATGAGTCCTAGGTAGAATGCCCAACTGTCTGTGCAGATATTCAATGCGCTGTCACCTGGTTCTTGAGTTATAACCACCCACACAGCTTGTAGCTCAGCCCAGTGGCTACTTCATCTCTCTCTCTCTCCAAATCATACCATTTTGGTCAAGGGATGGCATGCAACAGCTCACCATATACTTGGGTTCCCTTCACTGGATCCACCAGGCATCTTCTGGAATATATTTCCCTTCTGGTACAGAGCTCCTCTCCAGACAAGTCACTATCGTTTTCTCAGGTGTCTTGATGTGATATGTTACTGAGACAAGTACCCTTTGCAGTTTCTTTCAATGGGGACAGTGACAGGCAGCTTCTTTGACTAAGACAGGCAACACAGTGTGCCACTGTTTGTGATTGGGTCACCCCCACCTTAGGAATGTGTGTTAGATCTTTTATCTACCCCTTGATCAGTAAGGTTGTTTTAACAACAACCTCTGCAGTTTGTGTTAGTGGTTCTACCACCTGCAGTGCATAGTAGGTAGCCAATAACTTCTTCTGGATCATACTATATCTTTCTCCTGCTCCATACTGAACATGTGACCAGAACCTGATTGGAGTTCAGACAGAACTCTGGCACTGCCATAATACCCAGCCAAACCCTTCCTGAATTACATGTACATGTAGTTCAGATGGAAGGGTTAGCTCAAATATGCTCCAAACGGAGTGTAAAGTATTGCCAATATCCTATTATACCGTAGAACCCCTGCAGCTGTTACAGTGTTCTCCATTTGTTTGGAGTGTCAATTCCTAAAGAATATCTATCCCCAACATATATTCCAGTACTGAGGCAAATAGACACCGTGTATTCCTCGGGTGGGAGTCACTAAACCCTCTACTTTAACCATTTTTGGGCTACAGGGATCATCTGTCCCCTGAACCTAACTATCATAGCCTTTGTGCCTGGAAGTTTACTCAGAAGTTTCTGCCCCCATATCAACAAGCACCATAGCTCATTGGATATTTTTCCAGGACCCATGAGTCCTTATCTCGGTATAAGGCTTCTGCTCTCATCTAGAGGCCCTAGTCCCAGGGGATCTCAGCTCCCCAATAACACTATTAATTCTGCAGTTCCCACTACTTTTTCCTCAGAAGACTTGGCTGTGGCTGCCCAGCCACCTGAGGAGACCTCCATTTCTTCATTGGGACTATAAAATCTTCCAGCTTCCACATTTCTTGTGGGATTTGTACTACAATTCTAATTCCTTCCCTCTTGGTGGAGGATTGGATTCTCTGTATATCATTTAATTGCTTCCACAGTTAAGATAAACTAGAGACAGCCTAATCAGGTCCTACCTTTTTAAGTTAGACTACAACTCTAATTTGATCATCAAACATTTGTTTTCTAGAGACCCAGATGGGTCCCGATTGAATTACTCTAGGGGCCAGTCTCCTATGTCAGGACTGTGGGTGGACTTCCAACCTTCCTATCACTCTGGCATTGCATCTGGCCCTTAGTGTCACTGAACGACTGTTCGAGGTTCCCTGGAGAGCAATATTCAGACGAGGCACGGCATGGACAAGGCAACAGACCAATATGGTTACTATTAGCCAAGCCATTTATTAACTGTGAACAGCTGTTTATACAGAGAGTTACAAACAGCATGCTAAGTACACAAGGCATGGTTCCCATAACTTGCGGTTGATTGTAACTTGTCTCATGGCTCCTGGCACAACAGTCTCTTATCACAGTTCTGCATTCCACCCTCTCCATTACTCACATCATTGTTCTGTGTGAGTCAGTGATCCATAGCGGCTGTTTTGCTCTCAGAGCCCCAGGGAGAGATAAACATGGCCTCCCTGGGTTATCCATCCTTCCATACCTTAGGAGATCTGTCTCCCCTAAATCCACCACTAACTGGGTGGCCCGTTGTACTATGGCCTCCAAGGGGCTCAGTATTGACACCAAGGTGACGTACTGATGACATGCAACCTGCTGGTCCCTCATTCCTGCTGAAAATCTTACAAGACTTAAGGTTTCAAAGGTATCTTCATAAATTGCCTCTTTCATGTCCAGTTCCCTGATATGATTTTTTAAGTCTTCTATTGATGATCACAGACCCATATTTATCGTACATCACTCTTATTTGATCACATTATGCACCACACAACCATCAACCACTGGATTAATGAATGATTTTCCTCACTGTACTCAACTGTAGAGTATAACCTCTGCCTGAGGGCTGGGTGGGTAGTGACAGATATAAATTTCAAAATTTCTTGTCTACAGCACCCTATGTTTCATAACATAAGTAGCCATGCCAAAATACCTTCCCTCAGCTTTTGCTTAGATCACTGCACAAGGTTCATGAGCTCAGTTGCTGTGTATGTGCCCAGGCAATGTTTTATCTAGTAGGGTAGTCTTTTCCTGCCTGAGTCATCCTACAAGGTTCCCTAGGAATGCCATCTTCATTTTTAGTATTCTCTTTTTCAGGAGACTTGGAAGGAATTATCTTTAGAAAGTTAGTTCCTGCCTGGCTCACCAATAACATGCAAGAATGGAAAGAACAATACTGCCTTCTGTTAGGATAGGAGCACAGCTGTAAAGTTATTGTGATTTTATTTAGAAAGCAGTACAGGGAGAGGGGAGAAAAACAAAAGCTTCTGGGAAGCTTTCCATTCCTCTGTCTTTCTGCTAAATCTCAAATAATCTGAACTGCAGTTCATTTAGATATTAGACCTCAGGTTCAGATAACATCCTTGAGGTAATAAAATGTTATTGTTTGACTGATCTAAAGATCCAGTAGAAAATTCCATGGGGCAGTTACGCTGCAATTGAGAAGTGTTTTTGACTCTCTTGCTCAATGAGGGTTTAAACAGGATATGTATATACACACAGCAGAATTCAGAAGGTAACATTTCCCATCAGGTCTTTTCAGTATTACAGATACTAAATTGTACAATCAACACGTGTGAAAGCAGATACCCATGAGATGCTTGTCAGCATGATCAAGATGAGACACAAATTCTGTCTTTAAAAGGCAGCACGGTGACTTAGAATAATTTGAATATTAAAATATATTTTCTTCACATACAGTCAGTTTTGTCTCTGTTTCTCCTTATGTGTTTACCTTTGGCTAATGACTTAAAGGAGTGAAAGCAGCTACATGAATAGGTAGGACTACCTAGAACTTAGACTTGCTAGTAGTGTTCATCATTCTCTTTTATGTGTTTTACTTGTAGTCTGTTTTTGCATCTCAATGCAGTAGGCTCTCAAACCAGTCAGAGCAAGGAATAGGTTTTTAAGACCTACATATGCTGATTAAGGTGATTGAGTTTTTTCTACTATTATTTTCTTTTTAGTTTAGCAATAAAGAAATAATTTAAAAAAATGCAATAGAGGAAAGATCTGCCCATGAATCTGTTGTATTTGTGCATGTCTAGACAGCAGTACAGGCATCTTGTCATCCCAAGGACACCATACAGTATTCATATAATTTAAAGAGAGATGATAGGGATTTTTTAAAACTAAATTGTTGAAGATCAGAAATGTTACTATTATTTTTTTCTCCCAATTTACCAGTTTGCAAACAATGCCTCCTCTTCCATAAAGACAGCTCTTCAAGAAAGCCCATTTCTAACACTCACACACCTATGCTGAACACTGTTTTTCATAGGTGACAGACAGTAACCTCACAATAACGTCATCCATTCCTTTCAACACTGTCACAAAGGCCATTCAACAACATAGGCCTCAACTTCCTAATTTCATTGAAGCCTGTACACTTTTCCTTTAGTGTTAATGTTACTTGAAAAAAAAAGTGTTTAGATGTTATGTTATAGTATGTCTTCAGTTCACTTTGTTGTAGCAGATCTAATCTTTAATGAAAATGAGAAATGCAGGAATCCTATTTGAACTTTCCTTTTAACTTCACTCTTATTTCAGAAAGAAAGCAGTTGACTAAACACACCTAGTGACAAACCAGCATGTGATTATCATCTATAATAAATGATGCTCCTACTTGCTAGCATAATTGTATTTGCTTTTCTTGTTGCCTTTGCTTGCTTCATCCACACTAATAGCTGTGTTGGGCAAGCTGATTGGGAGAAAAGAGGACATTCCCTGGTCCTGGTTACAAAGACAGCATAGACACAGCCCATGGTGATTGAAAACAAGAAATAAAGAGGGTCAAGGCTGTACTGCAAAACTATGTATTGCAACTGAAGGTTGCTTAAAGAAGTAGAAGCAAAAGGAAAGTCCTCAGGTTTGGAAAAGCGGCCTGCAGCTACACAATATTTGTTGTTTCAGAATGGAGATTTAACAGATGCAAAATTTTTGACAAGAAAAGAGTTTTGGGGGATCAAAAATAGAGAAAGAAAAAGTGCTGGGGACCTAGACTCCATTTAGGACATAATACTTGTCTCTATACATGAAAATATGTTAAAGTATTAGCCCATTTTAAAGAAAGGGAGAAAGGAAGACCCAGGGAACTACAGGCCAGTGAGCCTCACCACTGTGCCTGGGAAGATCATGGAGCAGATCCTCCTAGAAGCTATGTTAAGGCACATAACGAGATGAAGAGCTGATCTAAGCCAGCCAACATGGCTTCACCAAGGTCAGATCTTGCCTGACCAATCTGGTGGCCTTCTGTGACGAAGTTATGGCTTTGGTGGATGGGGGAAGGGGAATGGATGTCATCTACCTGGACTTCTGCAAAGCCTTTGACATAGTCCCTCACTACACCCTTCCCTCTAAATTGGAGAGGTATGGATTTGAAGGAAGGACTGTTTGATGGATTAGAAATTGGTTGGCTGGATGCAGCCAAAGGGTTGTGATTAATGGTTCTTTGTCAGGGTGGAGGCTGGTCACAAGCTATGTCCCTCAGGGATCAGTTCTGGGACCGGTACTCTTCAGCCTCTTCATCAATGACATAGACTGTGGCATTGAGTGCTAGTTTGCAGATGACACCAAGCTGAGCAGTGCAGCTGATATGTTGGAAGAAAGGGAAGCCTTCCAGAGGGCCCTGGACAGGCTGGAGAAGTGGGCCCATGAAAACCTAATGAGGTTCAGTAAGGCCGAGTGCAGGGTGCTGCACTTGGGTCGGAGCAATCCCAGGTATTTGTACAAACTGGGAGAAGAACTTCTTGAGAGCAGCCCTGCAGAAAAGGACTTGGGGGTCCTGGTGGATGAGAAGCTGGACATGAGTCAGCAGTGTGTGCTTGCAGCCCAGAAAGCCAACTGTATTCTAGGCTGCATTAAAAAAGGGGTGGCCAGCAGGGAGAGGGAGGTGATTCTCCCCCTCTACTCAGCTCTTGTGAAACCCCATCTAGAGTACTGCGTCCAGGCATGGGGCCCGCAGTACAGGAAGGACATGGAGCTCTTGGAGTGGGTCTAGAGGAGGGCCACCAAGATGATCAGAGGGTTGGAGCACCTCTCCTATGAGGAAACGTTGAGGGATCTGGGCTTATTTAGCTTGGAGAAGAGAAGGCTTCGGGGAGACACCATTGCAGCCTGTTGCGAAACCCCCCCTGGTCCCGGGGTGTCGCAGAGGTCCAAGGGTTCAAAGCCAGAATCTAGTCAGTTCGCTGGCCCCACCGCGTGGGGAGTGATGACAAAACCCAATATGAGTGCATCAAAATCTCCGTTTATTACCCGTCTCTTACACACATATATAGATTGTGGCGAAAGCACGTCAGTGTGTGATTGGTTGAAGCACAGCAAAAAGCCCCCTGCCCAAGAATACTATTGGTCGTACATGTTTTCATAACATTCCACTGTCTTAATCTCCTCCCAGGCGAGCTACCCCTTTATCTTAACTGAAGCCTCAGTTTTTCTTCCCGCTTTGACAGCTTCAAGGTCTCATAGCCTGGGATGTGCATGTAGCACCCGAGCTCACAGCCACAGTAACGAGCTAGTACTTTTCCATTTGTATCTCCTGCCAGTTGTTAGGCCTGTCCTGCTCGTACAACCATTCAAGAGACCCATGGCCCCCTCGGCTGTGGAGCCATCCCTCAACAGCAGCCTTCCAGTACTTGAAGGGAGCATATAAACAGGAAGGGAAACAGCTGTTTATGAGGGTGGATAGTGGTAGGACAAGGGGAAATTGTTTTAAACTAAGACAGAGGAGGTTTAGGTTAGATATTATGGTGAAGTTTTTCACACAGAGGGTAGTGACACACTAGAACAGGTTGCCCAAGGAGGTTGTGGATGCCCCATCCCTGGTGGCATTGAAGACCAGGCTGGATGTGTCTATGGGCCGCCTGGTCTGGTGTTTGGTGACCCTGCACATAGGAGGGGGGTTGAAACTCGATGATCATTGTGGTCCTTTTCAACTCAGGCCATCCTGTGATCCTGAGAGATTAGAGGTCCTGAACTATGATATGTACATTACTGTTGATTTCATATAGTGTGTAATATCATTAAAAAAATAGAAATTTTGATGGCACTGAAATTTCTAACTGGGGCTACATACCACTGTGCATAATGACTGACAGGCTATTATCTACACTAAATATATTTCCTAGTGCCAATGTTTTACCTCCTTCAAAAGCAAGGAAAAAACAATTTGAAGGTAGGCATTATCAGTATTTGAACTTGCAATAAAACCAGGAATATTCGTAGAATTATAGAATCATATAATTTTTTAGTTGGAAGGGACCCTTACAGTCCAAATCCCAAGCAATGAACAGGGACACCTACAGACATCAGAGGCTTCAGAGACCCATTCAGCCTGACCATGAACATTTCCCCACTGGCATAGTGTTCTCCTGCCCCAGACTGATACAAGACCGCAAAGTGGGTCACCAGCTCTAGATTCCTACTTAAGAGAGGTTTGCCATCAGTACAGACAATCAAGTCCCCATGTAGCCCTGTCCTCCAGGCATCAGTCCTAGGAAGCATTCAGCCAAACATTCTTCAGAAAAGCATCTCAGAGAGGTTTCTGTGAGCAGCTGGGGGACTTTTGATGAAGCAAATGAATGCTGGGTGAGCAATAACTCTCACCCAACAACCAGCCTGAGGGCTCCATTCTTTCTTCATTTCCATTCTCTCTGATGGAAATGTCCTTGAAACTTAATTGAGTTTGCATGGAATTTTACACTTTTTAAATTTCTAACCTTATTCATCACTAATCCTTAAATACATGTTCCACAGTACCACTAACCAATTACAGAAAAATAGTTTTAAATAATCACATTTCAAACTATTTTTAAATATTCTTTGGAAGGTAGGAGACCTGTTTACAGTCATGGAACTTTAATTTATGTGCTGAAAACTGAAACTCAATATCTACTTCTTCATTACTCTTCAGCAACCTGAGCAAATAGACTATTTCCTGTGATAGGTTTCTATCAGTCCCTCTTGGTTTGACAGTTATTCTAGAGAGTCTCTTTTGTATATAACAAAAAGCTGCCAAGCAAACTTACATACTTTATGCTTCATAAAACTTAAAAGCTAGAGGAAAGATCCCATTTTTAGTCATGCTATTTTAAATTCAGAGTATTTGTACTGACCTCCAGGTTTACATCAATGACACAGAATGGCATCTAACCCAAGGGCAGAATTATATTTCTTACACAGAAAAGGCAGCTTTTATAATCAAGTGTATCAGTTACTGGTTTGAACTTGTTTGTGTTACTACATTCGTGTGAAAATATGGTGTGAGTTTTGGCATACTGGCATTTTCTATGTGTGCCAAGAGAATTAAAAGCAATTTCTATCAGAGTGTTTCCTTGAAGCTGTAACAGCTATAGTCTTCATTGTCTAACTGTGGAGTTGTTT
>PPHD01029592.1:0-10566 GCA_002909625.1 Bambusicola thoracicus
AGCCAGTTCTCAACCCACTTCACTGTCCACTCATCTATCCCATACTTCCTCAGCTTTGTTATAAGGATGTCATGGGGGACAGTATCAAATGCCTTTCTGAAATCAAGGTAGACTACATCTACCGCTCTCCCCCCCATCCACCTAGCGAGTGACAACTTCATAGAAGGCCACCAGGTTGGTCGAGCATGACCTCCCCTTGGTGAACCCATGCTGGGTACTACTGATAACCTCATTTTGAATGGAATGGAATGGGATGAATGGAGTGGAATGGAATGGAGTGGAATGGAATGGAATGGAATGGAATGGAATGGAGTGGAATGGAGTGGAATGGAATGGAACGGAGTGGAGTGGAATGAAATAGAGTGGAATTAAATAATTGGAAAGAACCTATTTTATCATTATCATTAGGTCATATTTCAAAATGCATTTCAAAATTACGTACTCTTGTTCAAACAGAAAATAATGCAGGTCCATGCAGGATCTTGCAGAGTTATAAATGTTGCAAAGCAAGGGTTTCATACATTGGGGACAGCAGACCCTGAGAGTCCATGCACTGTCTGCTTGGGATCCATGAGAGGTGAGGAGGAAAAGTTTGTACACAGCACGATGCCAGCATGTGTGTGAAATTTCTATGGTACATCTAGCTTAGCTAGAAATGTTTAGGGGCTGTCGTCCTGAAAACAACTGGAAACGTTAAGCTTTGTATAGCTGCTAATACACTGTTCTGAGAATTTAACCAGTAGCACATTTTTTCCATAAGGACAGAAATGGTTAATGGATAATATGCATATAGAAACACAAGAGTTTGAAGGATGGTTTTATTTCCCTTCAACAGTTAAGACTTTTGATTAACTGAGGCCACTGAAGTTGTCTTGGCACTTTTCATCAGTGAAGCTCATTAAGTCGAGTGTCTTGGCCAAATTCCTTTGTGTCAGGCTGGAAGTCCCAGACTAAATGCCTATAGTATGCCATGCAGTGATCTGTGGCACACAGAGTTCATCCTAATAATGGCTCTCCTTCTATGTCAGTGACGTTAAACACTTGTCCGCTTATCTGTTCAAATTATGCTGATGACCATGCAGTTGTGGTGAATGAAATTCACACGAGTAATTGTCCGTATCGTTGGAAACCCTTTTCTGCGGGAGCTGCCACTCACTGCAGCAAGCACAGCTCATTGGCTCACATTCAGGCTGTCTGGGTCTTACAGCCCTGCCTCACAGGGGTGGGCTCCATCTAGTGCCATCTGCTTCCCACTGGAGACCAGAAAAACCAGTGTTCAGATACAGATAAACTCAATATAGACCAAAAAATCTGTCTTTTCTCCCTATGCCGGAAAGTGATATATTTCAGGTTTCTGAATGCAGCAATAAATTGAAAGATTGTGCATTCGCTAGTTTTTCAAATGGCGTTGCTGTGCTCTGTAAGGTATTGGCAGTAAAATACAGAATCAACAACCTTGGGGTCAGTGGAACAAAGGTGATTTTTGTTTGACTTCTGAAATATCGAATCCACTGAGCTATGACAGTGAGTAATTGTCCGTGCCCTTATTTAACACGTGAGGTGACAAAAGAAATGAACTTTCTGACAAGGGACAAGGGTGTCTGCTTCACAATTTGCATTACCAAAAGCATCACCTAATCCATTTTTAACCTGATAGTGCTAAACTGTGATGGCTTCGGGGAGAATTGCAAACAGTAACAGCACGCAGGAACAAAAGATAAAGATATCTCTTCCCTTTGAACAACGGAGCTACTGTGCAATGCATGATAGTCAGCAATGCTCCAGTAATTCAATGACATTTTGACATTGCCTACTCTGCTCTCATTACTGCACTTCTATATCAGGTTTCCTCAGTTCAGCATGAGAACTCACATATGGCAGAGAGACCAGTGCAGATCATTTCAGTGCTGCTTTTTTTAATTTTTTTAAACAGTGATGCTGGTGCATTCAGAAAGTGAGGTAAAAGGCTCTTTTCACAAGTACCGTACAGCTGACACCGCGGAGTGAAACCTGATCTATTTTGGATGTCTGTGAGTAAGCTATAAGACGGCCTGGATTTCTCTAAACCTTTACAGATCTGGAAAATAAGTGGAAAGAGAAAGTCATGCTCTTTCCAGGGGGCAGGCTGAGGTTAAGTCACAGCCCCACTTGAAGATGATTTGGTTGCTGATATTGGATTCACCAGACCATTGCATTAGTGATTCATTTCAGACTGCATTTAAAGAGCTCTACTCTGTGACTGATGATGGCTGCCCACATATTTCTCAAACAATGAAAAGTTAAGGACTGTTGCCTCATTACAAGCCTTTGAAATGAGGACTCCTCCCACCTTCCAAGGTCTTTGGTCAATCTCGGAGCTGGGAGAACAACACCAAACTGAGGCTCCACTCCGGGCATCTCAAATGGTTGAGGCACCTCCTGCAGAGCATCTCCTCCAACCCATCCTGCTCCAGCACTGCCACCTGGAGCTGATTGCCCATTGCAGAGTGTGTCAGACTGCGAGCACATCCCAGGGCAGACACCACACAGCATTTCAGGGCAAACTGCTACAGTGTGAGACCAGTGCTAAAAAGAAGAAAGTATTTTCTCGTCTGCAGATGGAATTTCATGTGTTTTAATTTGAGCCCTCTGCCTCTGGTCCCGGGTGTGGGCACTACACACAGATTCTGATTCCTCTTTATTCCTTCCCATCCTGTATTTATATGCAAGGACAACAATTCCTCTGAGCCTTCTCCAGGCTGCACAGCCCCAGCTGTCTCCACCTCCCTGAACCTCCTTGCACCTACAAGCTCCTGTTAACATGAGGTAGATTGAACAAGCATTATTTTAAGAACAAGATACACAGAAATGTACAAAATAAAATGCACAAAATGCTCCTGGTTCATGTCAGGTCCGGTCATGTTGAATAAACTGATGCATCATTGTTCTTAATAGCTTCAGCCTTAGGTAACTGCTCTCTTATCAATTTGTGTGTGTTACTGAAATCAGCCTAAAAAGAGCAACTGTAACCTTGGCCACATCCACCCCTGTCCCCAGAGGCAGACACTGCTCACCACATATGCACGCTCCCATAATAGATCCGGCTGCCCCCCAGCATTGCTCCAATTGCCCACGTTGCTCACTCAGGGTTTCTGTAGATGCTGAGAAACTCTTCAACCTGGGAAGAAAAGCGGAACCACGCGTAACAGCCTGCCCAAAAATGCCTGTAAAAAGCTTGATCTTTAAGGCCCTGTTCACTGTGGGAAGACAGTGTGAAATCGTGGTCCTGTGCTTAGAGGTGCAATGTGCAGTCCCAACTACACCGGCATTAACTCTCAGCACTTTCAGTATAACCACGGTTTGATGGGGGTTTATGGCCTGCTCCAGCGCTGCTGAACACAAAAGTCAAAACCTTTTGATATCAATGAGAACACTGAAATACAAGTGGTGGCCACACACAGCCAGAGGGAGAGGGCCACTCTGTGCAACCTGACGTTGCTGCCTGGAGGAAAAACTCAAAAGCACCAAAAATGGGCCTTTATGTAAAACCATTTGTCACGGATAACACAGAGCTTTCTAAAAGGACAGGACAGACGTCAGTCTGGCTAATGAAGCCCAGCTGGAGGGGAGTAAACTGGCTGAAATGTTTATGGGTCATTGCAACAAAACCTCACCTGCTCAGGTTTTTGTGTGAATACATACTGAATAACTATTGGTCCTGCTGTTAAAATTACACACAGAATGGTGACTACAGGAATAGCAAAACATTTTTCTCTAAAAATAATCTTCTTTTGTCATGTTCTGTTAGCAAAATCTTCTCACATTCTGTTCACAGATATTATTCAGCATTTGTTTCCTCTCAGATGTCTGGTTTTACTTCTTGGTAAGCCATGCCTGACACTTAAACATGATGCTGTTTTGATTATATATTTGAAACAGGTTCGATGTGATACTTACCAGGATCCACATTATTTGTAAAACAGCACTGTGGTGAGAAAGTGAAGGCGGTTCCACCTGAAAGTTTCTATCTTCAGCCTTCCTGGATGGTCCATCAGTTCAACCTGCTGGGCGGACACAGAGCCTGCTGCTGTCCCTACCCTGTCCCTGGGGGCTCTCCCTTGGGAGCAGCATCACTTCCTGGGTCCCAGGGGGCCCCTGGGTCCCATGTTCAGTTATTGGCATTTTTAGGAAGTGGTACCGAAGAATGGGACCCGTTTTGCTCTGCAGTAGCTTTCTTTCCTAGTTTTTTTTCTTTTATCTTGATCAATACACTGAGTTCTGCCTGTAGGCGGAAGAGGGAATTCTCCTAACTGTGACACTGAAGTGATAAGAAATGCCAACAGAGGTGGAAAGGGTATTGTTCAGTAAAGGTCAAAGATAATTGAAAGATGTCAGTTGGAAGGCAGTATTAATAACATTACTCTGTTGAAACCAAAGATTTCTCCAGCATCATTTCTTTCCTTCAAGGGAAAGAAAACCAAGTAACCAAGTGTTACGGCAGGTCACAATGTGGCTGCTGAGCTCTCAGATGAAAAGCAGGGAGCACTTTAGCATTCCAGTGGGCTACTCGGGGTCACGGCACCCAGCACAAAGCCTGAGTGCTGAGAGGAGCTGAGCGCTCCTCCAGGGACAGCAGCTCCTCTCTCAGATGCTGCCAGCTCAGCACACAACAGTCCTGAGGTTTGTTTGTCGCAGCAAGTGCTTCAAAGCTGACTCTGCTGCTCCTTCTCACTTCAGAGGCAGCCAAACAGCCCAAGTCTGCAGGAACTGTGGATAATCACGTGGTGAAAGACACTCCGCTAAAGCAGTGCGGCTCTGAATGTGCCCGGTCCCAGGACGGGCTGTGGGACTCAGCCTGCAGCAGTGGCTGCCTGCTCTGGGCCTTTGGAAGCGGGATATTCTTGCTGTGGGAAAGCAGAATTTCTGTGGTCACAAAGGATTTGGAGATTTCAGGTTTTGCTATGAGTCAAATCTGAACTGGACAAAAAGATGTGGAGGGAAAAAGGAAAACTACAGCACAGAATAATGGGGTAATGGGGTTGTTGCAGGGACAGAAGAGCATCTGTACAAGGAAATAGAGAGATTCACTGTTTGCCTGAGGGATTTTTTCGTACCCACGCTCAAATTCATTCCACTGCTAATGACAATAATTTGAATATTTACCGAAGTACTTTAAGTCAACTTTTAGTGGGGAAATATTGGTGGAAGGTGGATGGTTGGCCTAGATGCTCTTGGAGATCTTTTCCAACCTTGGTGATTCTATGCTTCTGTGGTCACGGAGCTAGCAAGTTACAGAGATAACAAGTTACTGCAGCTTGCTATCTCTGTAATAGTGCCTGGCAGAGTTTACAGGGCATGATGCTAAGTCAAGAGATCTGGTGCTAGTGATGGTAGCAGAGCTGAGAATCTGAGCAGACAAAGAAAGGGGAGGGGACTGTGAATGTGGATGTGGGGAACTTGGGAGTGGAGAATGCTGCACAAGGGGAGCCCTGGAGGCTGCCTTCTGCAGCTTTAACAGGACAAGCCTGAGGGAGGAGTTGCTTGCTCTCTGCGAACACATCAAGGACATGACACCAGGTAGGGGTAAAATGTCCTTTATTCTAAAAATAATTTTGGCATAAGAACAAATGACAATAAACATGCCTTGAATAAATGTGTTCTTGAAAAGTGTGGCGTTGACATTAGAAGAAAGATCTTACATATTAAATCTGGTAGAGTCATGGACAGTGTTCCAAGTGGAGCAGTGAGTGCAGACATCTCCACTTTCAAGCTCAGTGAGTTCATAAAGAGGAGCAAATTGTTACAACCTCGGACACCAGAGCTGGGAAATTCAGCAGTTTTTTCCAGCCTGCATTCCTTTGTTCCTGTGCACACGTAAAATTGCTGCCACAGACAAAAAGGTTTGGCATTCAAATGATGTTGACTTAATAAGAACTGAATCTGATGGATGGCTGACAGCTGGCTCAAAGGTGTGGCCCTGTCCAGCCAAGCTGCACCCCCAGCCACGTGCATGGCATGGCTCTGCCAACAGCCAGCTGCATGCAACGGGATGGGGACATCCAGTTAGGGCAGCAGCCCCGTAGCACTGCTGGTGGGCTGTGGAGGCCTGAGGTGTGGTTGCTTCTGTGCTGCTCTGGGCACCGTCCCATGCCCAGCAGGAGAAGCAGTCCTATACCTCAGCCCTTGCCTGAAAGCAGATGTGCTCACTGAAGGAGCATCCAGCAGTGCTTCTGCCTTCTTGCGTTCCTGAGAAACAGGAAGCAAAACATCTCAGCTAGGAAAGGCCACGGCATGGGGTCTCACTCATAGTTCTGCACATCCGCATCTCACCCAGTACTGCGAATCACCTTGCCCGGAGGATGCATCAACATTGGAACCAGAATGGTGACAACAGAGAACAGAAAGTTTCTACAGAATAGAAGAGCTCATCTACAATAGAAGTTAAATTTGTCTTCTGTCATGCAAGGCAATAGGGAATACTGTGTTTTCATCACAGAAAACAAATTTCCAGCAGCAGCTGTGGCAGATAAGGGCCATACACAGAAATAGATCTGCAAATCTGTGCCTTGCTGGGAGCAGGTTGGTGAGATGCGTCAGAGTTCAGAAGAATCATTTATTTAATCATGGATGGAATCTCTAAAATATTATAATTGACTACATCTGTACACAGAAAGTACACAAAGAGGTTGACTGAAGAAGAAACGGTGAGATTGGCTGAAGAGCTTTAAAAAGCTTCTTTTCCTGGATTTCTCTTTGGGAAAGTATAAAAGTTTAATATATATTTCAAAAGAAATTAGATGCAAAACGTGTATTTACTGAATACAGTAATGGAATTGAATATTTAATGTTCTTGGCTTTGGGAGAGGTGGGGAATAAGTAAAAATAAAATCTAGTTTTGTAACTATTCCAACTATTCAGGTGAACAAACTATTCAAAGGTGAATGAAAAGAGATCCTTTCATTAAAATAGGACAGAATATTAGATATTCCCTTTAATGTTTCTGTCATATTATAGCAGAAATGCTGAGTCATGGCCTGCAGCAGTGATGGAGCACCTGGGAAAGCAGGGCCAGCCCAGAGGAGCTCAGCTGCATGCAATGTACCTGAGTGATGGAAAGGGTGGAGCCAGGATGCTCCCCTCCCTGGACCTCATTTAAGGGCTGGCAGTGGGGGCATAGGACTTTTAATGGAGATCCCTGCTAACCTGAGGCTTTCTAAAGGTAAGCAGCATTTTTTCTTTATTTCTGAGCTCTCTGCTGTTGTATTTGAGTGACTTCAATTGCTGAAGCCTGGGATCTTACTGTTCGGCTGTCACTGTTGCACTTTCCATTGTGTTGGGCGTGTATTTGAGTGTTTAAATAACTAAAGAAGAAACAACTAAGCCAACTTGATCCTGATCATCTTGCAAAGAGCATTACCTCAATTATTAACAATTATAACCTCTGTGGAGCTTTGTATCTATAAATGCATCTGGCTGTGATGTGTAGTGGGATGGAATCCCACTGGGGTGTGAGGAGATCTCCACAGACATGAAATCTCAACCCTCCCCCATAAATTCTCATAGAATTTTTATGACCATATATTCCCACTGTCAGAATTTAAAGCAAACTACCTTAAAAACATGGTTAGCAGGAAGTAATCTCTTACACTATTTGTTCTTGTTTCTCTAATTTCTTGAAGTTCTATCATCTGTATTGGAAACAGACTGCAGGAAAACCTATCAGCATTCATTTACAAAAGTAGTAGACTTAGAAGGCGACAAATATTCCTTAAGTGCAGGAATATATGCCTCCAAGAAATGTTGGAGCGTATGCTATGTAGTTGAGAAATGCATTCTGAATTATTAATCCAGCTCTCTGGATATGTGCTCACTATAAAGGAGCAACCTTACAGCAACCCCGGTGTCTGAGGACCCTGTAAAAAATACCAGCAAAGATTCAGAACATTATTCTTCGCATTTAGATTTCTGCACATGAGAGAAGATGCTGTTTTAAGAACTGTGTTGTGGGATGAGGTACAGGCCAAAAACAAAAAGGCACACTAGTTTGATGTGCTTCAGCAATGCAGGCTAGATATTAGGAAAAATTCTGTCTCAGAAAGAGTGGTGAGGGATGGGCACAGTTGCCCAGGAGTGGTGGGGTCACCGTCACTGGATGTTCTCCAGAGCTGTGGAGATGTTATAGTGAGGGACGTGGGCAGTAGGCTGGGATTGGATTTGGGGAATCTTGGAGGTCTTTTCCAACGTAAATGATTGCATGGTTCCTTAATGTTCTGAGCTTCAAACCATCCCTAACACCTCCAAATTTAAGATGATGCCAATCCTGTCTAACTGCAGCCAGCTTTGCACATGGCACTGCTGGCACTTCAGTGTTCCTGGGAATAACGAAATACCCTAAAAGCAAGCTCTCCTAGGATGGCCTGTGCTCTCACTCCTTGAGAAACTCTTGTGCTCTGTCAGCACCCAGAGTGCTCCTCTGTGTTCCACCTCCTCCCATACCCTGTTGTGGCACTGTCATCATGTCAGATGGATGTTTGTCCTCTCAAGTACTGATATGGGGGGACTCTGACACCTAGGGGTGTTGGGGTGGTTCTGTGGGGCTGCGCCACTGGGGATGGACCAGCTATGCTGCTTCTGCTGCTCCATTTCTCTCTGAATTTTGTCTATGGTTACATCTGTGTCTCCTCTGGCTGAACTTTTTGAACCTTAGCTCATCAGCAGGTATCTGAAAACCTCTTGTGCTTTCTGACAAGGTTTTGCTGTAGTATCTTAACAGCGTATGGAAGCTGAGCTGTCCCATGTGCTGCACAAAAGCTTTTTCCTCTGCCTTTTTCTTTGCCTGCTTCCCCATGGATTTCACTCATAATGAGGACACTTCTCTTTAATCTGTGAGACTTTCCAGGTGCTGATTTCTGGGTGAGCAGTGAATGATCGGAGAGCTCTGCAAGAGGCAAACCCCAAGGCTGAGGATAGGAAATAATAGATACACTTGTCATCATGCTCACACAAAAGGTGTTTTCAGGGATATGCAGCAGTGACAAGCTCATATCCAGGGTACCCAGCAGTGGGGATCAGAACTCAGATCCGCTCCAGCTCCACACTGGCAATGGCCACAGCAGTCCCAGTGCCACCAAGACTCACTGCTGGGTTCTGCTCTGGGGCTGCACTGGGACTGCTCAGTTTGTTCCTGATGTGCTCAGCACGGAGTGAACAAATAGAACAAAACAAAGCAGCAAAAAAAGTGACACACTCTTTACCCTATTTCCCAATCAATATATTTGCATACCTGACTGGTCTGAGGGCTCAGAGAATGCTAATCATTTCCTAGGAATGTTAATTATTTGTTGGGACTGTTGTAGTATAATGGTTGGGTGATGATACAACTGTAGTGTAGCACAATCAATGTCATACAACAATACTGTGAGTCTCTGGATGGAGAAATGCAACTGTTTTTCACTTGTTTGTCTGTATAAACTGTGATTTCTTTGCATGCTCAGTGAGCTTGGCACAACGGCAGTGTCCTCAGCCCCAGTTCTGCTGCTTGGTGCACACTGAGGGCGTACTCAGCATGCAGAGCCTGGGGAGCAGGAGGCTGCTGCATCAAGAGGGGTAAAGGGGAGCCTGACCACAGGATACTGCACTAACCCTGCTCTGTACCCAAACTGCTCTACGTAAGCACTGTCCTGAACAGGTCACTGAACGCAGACCTCTAGCAATCCCTTCACACCCAAATTTAAACTGCTGGATACACGCTCGGGTCACCAGGCAGAGCTCCTCTTTGCCACTCCAGAAACACACAGCTAGACAGAGCTGTTTTCTGGCTCATTTGAGCTGCAGACCTCAGAGCAGAGACCTTGTCTCCCTGGGGGAAAAGGGCAGGCAGTTAACAAAGGGAGTATACTTTCCCCTCCCTGCTTCTAGGTCTGGCTCCCAAGTCACTTATCACCTAAATGGTGATGCTAACATTCTGAATGTAAAATTATGGAAATTAAATACAGAATCATAGTAATACAGAATGGGTTGGAAGAGATCTTACAGCCCCCTGAGCTCTGCCCCTGCTATGGGCTGTGTGCCTCCCACCAGCTCAGGCATTTCAGGGCCCCATCCATGGCCTTGGGCAACTCTAGGGGAGGGACATCTCTGTTTCTCTGGACAGCAGTGCCAGTACCTCATCTGAGTAAAGAATTTCCTCCTAATAAGTGATCTAAACCTCCCTGCTTTTAGTCTAAAACCTCTTCTCTTGTCACTCAGCTCTGGTCAGGCCACAGCTGAAACCCTGAGCTCAGTTCTGGGCTCCCCAGGTCAAGAAAGACAGGGAACTGCTGGAGAGAGTCCAGTAGGGAGCTGCAAAGGTTATTAGGGCTGGAGCATCTCTCATTTGAGGAAAGGCTGAGAGCCCTGGGACTGTTCAACCTGGAGAAGAGAAGGCTGAGGGGGGGGAGGGAGGGGGGAGGAATGGGGGTGAAATAAGTAAATAAATAATCAGCAAACAGGAAATTATTTTTTAGAAGATTTAATCCAGAGTGCGTAGGACTACTTCAGAAAGTATTCTAACCATCTAGAAATGCCAGATAGAGGAACATGTGCAGC